>CANYLF013936539.1:0-38649 GCA_948193215.1 Bocquillonia castaneifolia
GCGGACTGATCACTAAATAGATACAAATAGGTGCAAATTCTGACATCACCACAGCCCACTTGGTTCTATCGCTCCTTGCTCGCGGAGCGGCATACCGAAAAAAAAAAGAGTGTTTGGAACACCCGATAGCCCTTCCTCGGATTCGAACCGATGACTGAAGCCTCTTTCTTTAAAAGGCCTTTAAAGAGCGCGTGACTCTCCTTTATATACGAGATTTTTCGTATATAAGAAAACTGCTTCTTTTAGGAGTGCTCTTCTTGCGCGCGCATGCGATTACGCCTTTCTCTCAAGTAAAGTAGCCATTTGCTCATCAAGCTTGAGATCGGTTCTTAGTCGATCAGGTTACCAGCTTTGAAAGCAGAGACACTACTGTCTAAGCTAAGCTCTTCTTTCGCTATCTCCGAACACTACTGGGACCACGCCTTTCTCGATGCAACTGTAAAGGAAAATATGGACGCAGGATTCAAATCTGAGATCTAGACTCAGGGTAGTTCTACGATAAGCATGTGTTAAGCATCTAACTTATGCCTATTGAGTCACATGCAAGACGTAGATTGGGCTCATAAGCCATAAGCTAGTTAACCTAGATCTGACTTGGCGTACTACTTATTATTATTATAGGAATTCTTTTGCCCTAGCCGATAACGTATTAAAGGTTTCATATGAATAATGATATACTACTTTTTATTACATAAGAGAAAGATCTGTAAATAGCGATCAGTGTAATCAAGGTGCTAAGCGGTGAGAGCTTTAAATGAAAAGAAGTAGCTAAACGAAACAAGACGCTAAACCGTAGAAGCTGTAACAGAAGTTGCGTCACCTTTAACTGGTTTTGTTGCACCTAAGAATCGTACCATTACTTCGAAGAATAAGCTTACGCCTAGCGCTAAATCGTTGAAAGATAACGCTTTTGTCTGAGATCCCGATATGAAATATCGAATTATATAGGTATCTCTCTCAAGACCAATACCGTAAAAGCTTAGCTCTAAGCGTAAAAGCCTATTCTTAAACTAATCAGCCCACCTTTCCTTTTGGCTCGCTCCGTATACTAAAGTCCTTCCCTTGGTTTCGTCCTCCCGTGAAGTCGATCCACGAAAAAAAAAGGAAAGATTCTAACTAGTTTTGACCCCCGGAACACAAAAGCCACGATTCCTAACCGCGTGAATTGGTTTACTTGTCTTTCTCCCAACCACCGTTAGGAACAGGACGTAGCTGCCTAACCCGCTCCCCCCTGTAGTTATGGAAGGTATTGGAATCTCAGTCATAGTCTCTCTCATAATACACCTTGGGACTGTAGGCAGAAGGCCTAGCTCTAACTCTAACATTCCAAGCGAATCAAAGAAAAGAAAGCTCAAAAGTCAGTCTTAGCTTTGTGTTCATCTTCTATCTCTTAAGTAAGCTAACAAGAAGACAGACTAACTTACTTAAGAGAAAGGACCGACACTAGTAGCTTCTTTCCGGGTAGACAGAGCTCCTTGCCTGGGTTTTTTCGGCCCTGGAAAGCCAATCTTCTTTCGGGGGCAGAGGAAGAGTCGGAAACTTTAAGGTATCGTAGGATAAAGGTCTAGAAAGGTAGCGAATGCTTAGCTTGAGCAGCTTTGTTCGGAATGACGACACGATGAGTATGAGTGAAAGGGCACTATCCTTTCTAAATAAGAAGATCGTCAAGGCAAGGGCTGCCAAGAAAAGGTGTCTATCAGGGAAGGCTGTCGTGATAAGATAATGATAAGGAGAGCTTTTTAAGGTATTATTAGTGAGGGCTCCGGATAAATCATCATCGAAGGCTAAATGATCCTCTGCCTCCATTAGATTAGGTTTATGCCGGGTAAAGAGGGACAGACTTTTGACTGAGAAAAACGGCCTCTAACTAGAAAGTCAAATTGGAACTTGTCACCAATATCTGACCGAGAAATGAGGTGATGAACCCTCATGGGTGGTCTTACCAGAGATAGGAATTTTTCCATTCTTCGATGATCAAATTGTCTTGCTTTCGCAAAGACCTAATCTTATTCGTGGATCCAACGCGCTAAGGGAATTCATGTTCTCAGTATTCACCACTACCAGTAGGTGCTCCTTTCTTCTTCCTTAAAAAAAAAGAAGATAAGGCCTTGGCAATTAAGCCAGCGTTCTCACCAGCGAAGTGAAATTCCCAGCTAACCGTGAACAGAGTGCAGAGTCTGTAGGAGGAGCAAGAGGTTCTATTCCATCATGATCATAGTCCCATTTGTTCGCTAAAGGTGGGCAGCAATCTGGATTCAAGTCGTAGGAACTACATCAAGAAAGTGGGATTTCGTCCTAGCCTAGATCTGTCTTATATTAAGAGCTTTCTAGCTCAGATGAGGAGCTTTTCTTCTCACCCTCGGCTCACGGAATTGGCTCACTGTTCTCAAGGTAGCGAGTGACTCTCGTCTCGGTCTTCTGGAAATTCCAATTTAGGGCGAACTGATCAACCTGCATGTGTAAAGCATATGCTCTTCATTAGTTACATTCCCGGTATCCAGTATCCAAAAAGGAATGAGTTCAAGATCCATTTATGCCGTCCCTAGTTCCTATTCTCCTTTTCTAAGCAAAGGATCAGAAGCAGCGCCGGTTGACGAAGGCTAGGTCCACCTAAGCTCTTTTAAAGAGGAGCAAGCGATGATTAGACAAGACAAGAAAGGGTGGCCAACAGTAAACACAATGGAAAAGATGTCCACTCTCCTCTGTCTCAGAAAGAAAGACGGCCGAAGGACAGACCCCTTAGAGAATCTGGTCACAACAGACGATCCCATTCTACATTTTGTCAGGGCAGTCCTATACAACGCAATGGGTTTCCAAGCCGAAAGTGATAGCGAATCGAGCGATTGATTCTGCTTTTGTCTCTATATCTTTGTGACACGGATTTCTCGGTTGGTATGAGAAAAAAAAGATTCTCCATTACGTGACGATCTGCTACTGTCTCGCAGCGGCGGGAGCGCTTTTCTTCTTCCAAGTCGCACGGCGTTTAAGCTCACTCAAGAATTTACACCGCAGCAGCATAAACTTAACACTAACGAAATGTGATCGAAAAGAACCCGGATCTCTTCTGTCCAAAGTCTTCTATATGGATGGCTTATTTGATTAGTAAATAACCTCTTTCAAGCCATCTCATAGCCCGCTTGAAGCGCAAGGGAGAGGTCGGACATGATCAATAGTAGAATAAGAAAGAGAACAGCTGATTCAATAAGATCTGATTAACTGACTTCACTACCTTACCTTGAGAGGAGTGCTTGTCACTTTCAAGCGGGTGTAAATGTGCGAGCGTCTTAAATGTGCTAGCATCGGTGCCATCGTATGTGAAAGTGTTCAGGGAGCACCGTTCAGCTATCTTACTCTATCTCAAAGACGGACCGAACATCGCATAAGACAACCTTCCAAGCTATGGAATAGGATCGGATCCATCCGGGCAGGCGATCTCTGATCCAAGCGCTTAGTTCGGATACGACCGTGCTAGGATCAGACAGACAGCTACCATAATCGATCGAGTGGTGACATAAAGAAACTTTTTCGATCCACTCCACTCCTATTTCCGGGGTGATTCTCCTAACCACCTGCCGCCTTGAAAAGGCGCCCTTTGGCATCACTAAAAGCGATCTACTTAATTTCTTATAATAAGAAATAAGAATGTAACTATTTTCACAGCGGGGGGGACCTTTACGCATTCATCACAAGACTCTTCTCCTTAATCAAAATAGACTTGGCACACTCATTCTCTTCTTTCAAGAAAGTCCTATACCTTGAGAGTAATTTTCCTTAGTGTTCCCACCCATGGTAGAACTTGAATCCGAATCTCTGAAAGGCTCAGGACTGGGGCGAAGTGGAGATATAGCAATTGTGCAGCGAAGCCGGTAATTCAACTTATTAGAAGGAAAGGGAAAGTAAAGACGACTATTACCGGAAGAATTAGCCATCAAAAGGGACTCCGTAAGAGCGGATTCTCTATTAGTGCATATTAGCTAAGGGATTCATTCCCAGCCCAATCAAACACATCCTCCCTTTCTCATTCTATTCTATTAGAGTAAAGTACCGGCGCGCTCTTAGCCAACTAGTTGGGGAATTAGAAGACTACCAAAGATCCCACCTTCCGTTCTTGCCTTTTTTTTTCCACTCTGTCAGGTAAGCTTTTACCTAGCCCTAAGCAAGAATCCTTTCAAGCATTGAATCAGCTCGGGCCTTTTCTTCAACCATGAAAGAGTTGAAATTTGAGCAGAGGGTGAACAAGGCAAAGTAGTGGTCTCTTCATCCCCCAGCAGTTCCAACAAAATTTTCCAAAACCATCTCCCGCCGGGGCTTCTTTCATGGAAGCAAAGAACTACTATCGACCGCATTCGCTCGTATCCAAATCTACTAGGGAAAGTCTTCATTCGGCAGGGAAGCGATATAGAATGGAAGCCAGAACAGTCAGTCTCCTTTTCTTCCTCTTGCCCCTAAGGAATCGAATAGGCAGCTAGACTTTGCCTGCATTACTCTTTTACGGATAAGGAATTTCCGGTCTGGGATGCTGAATAACCGTTGTTGGCAATAGAATAGGGGCGAAGCGTGAAGCCAATGCTGGTGGAAGGTATCGCTAGTTTCAACTTAATCATATCCCCGCTTTCAACCCATCTATAGAAGGAAGCGTCGAAGGTTTTCATTAATACGAGTAACATTCGATTTTTTCCTCCTTGATCCACTTGGTTCTAGAACTGTGGGCTAAGGCCGTTCCTAAGGTCAGTCCTCGCAGCGGCGGTCCATCTTTTTCTCTGGGATGAATCGTTCTTTCGACATACGCCCTACTTGATCGTCTTCTTTTTACTCTAGCTGAATCGGATTAACGTCTTACCGGGGCGATGGCGACAAAAACACCTTCTCCCGTACTTTTGCCGATGAAAGCGTGAACTACTTAGTTGAAAAAATAGCGGCCTCGGAGCGAAAGCAGCTGAGCACTTGTTGCGGTATGGCCTAATTGAAGGCACAAAATTTGTTAAACCGGTAACTCTTTGCCATGGAAGATGCTTCGAATACCAAAGAGCTATAGGGTTTATACGCACAGCACAACGGGGTCGGCATCGGACACCCACAAGGTTCCTCGAAGTGAGGCTTCTTTGCGAAATGAATGGTTGGTGGTAGTCAGCGATGCAAACAATGACTACTGGACTCGATGGTCCACCATATTTTAATCTTGGTTTTTTAATGCGGCGCGGATTCAAAAGATCCAATATAATTGACAAAGCGATGGAGTTATAACAGTCTAATGAGACTTTTTCCATATTTGCGCTAAAGGTACTTGATCCCTCTTCATCTATCACTGCTAAGGTAAGGTTGAAAGCCTCGAGATGTGCACCGATTGATGCTTACAAGAACGGGGGATGGTTTCGTATCGAAGAGTAGCTAGAGATTGTCAGCTGATGGAATAAGACTCCCTTTCTCTGTGAACTTCCTTCCCTATCTCTATTCTCTTTTCTCCCCTGCTCTGCTATTCTATCATCTCGACGGTATCGTCGAGGTATTGAGGTTTCGCTCCCTAGTGGTATAGTTCGATCTTTATCTTTAGAGGCATCAGGGACAGCGAGATGTTTATCACAGAGATAACTCGCATATCATATGAAAGAAAGGATGCTTCGCTTGCCATTCTAAGGTGGTTCCTGCTTCTAGCGCGAAAGCAGACAATGCAAGGAGGGAGCGCGGGCCAAATACAGCCCACCTAACAGCAGCTATCAAGGCTATAGGCGCGAAAGAAAAGCGAGCAGGGAATTCGGGGTTAGCTGAGCCTGCCTCAAGGAAGAGCTTTGACCCTTGCCGGCGAACCCTCACGGCCTTCCCGCTTGATATCCCGTTTTCTTTATCTCGTGCAATTAATAATTAATTTAAGGGAACGAGACTGGAAAGCCCAAACGGAGCCCGGCGGGAGAATGCTTACCGATGCCGAAGCCGTTCTGCTCGTCCTTCTTTCGAGGAGGGACTTCGCTTCACTCTCCTTGAAGAAACCAAGTTTCGGTTACGTAGATGATAACCGGCCGAACGTTTGTTTGTTGGATTCTTCTTCTGTCAGAATCTTTTGGGAAGCCTTGGTGGTCTCATATTATCTAAAATCGTTTAGAAAGCTATTCCTACAAGGATAGGCCCCTTTCGTTCATCTAAAAGCTGGCTGGTTTCATATTCAAAAAGGAAGGCACCGCTTTAAATTTAAAGCAAGCCGCCTTAATATTTCTTTTTTTGTTGTGTAAAGGTTTCTTTTAAGAACCCTTACTGCATTAGTAAGATCCGGCAAGCAACAGCTAATGTTATGCTTTATATTATATAATGCAAAGGAAGCAAAGCAGCTTACCATTTCTTTCGTACCGGGAACGCATTCTGCAAACCCTTTCGGCAAACTAAGATCGGCTAAAACAAGAATCTTTTTCTTGGATAAAGGAAACTCAGCGAGTGAACAACTAGGTTTTGGTATTTGGATGATTTCTCTCTAAAGATGGTCATAGTATAGGGTTTACTTTATCTGAGGTACCTGTGATGCACCCTCTTACTATCCCCCAACTGTATTAAAGGTACCCCAACCTACTCTGTACCAATATCCACCTATCAACCCTAAGGAAAATATAAGTTATAATACTTTTTGACTATAGAAAAAAAAGAAGAAGAAGAAAAAGAAAGCTAAGAAGCCTAAGAAGGAACAAGCCTGATTGACCTATTGAAAGATGTCTTTGCATGGTCCTACGATGATATACCTGAATTCAGCACAGACATAGTTCAGCAGAAAATCCCTTTGTATTCTGATGCCAAGCCAGTCAAGCAGAAACTGAGGAGAATTAGGCCCGAATAGACGTTGAAAATAAAAGAAGAAGTCGAAAAACAGCTAAGCTAAAGGCAGGATTTCTTGTAGTGACGGAATACCCCAAATGGTTAGCCAACATACATAGCATAGTTCCTGTCCCGAAAAAGGACGGCAGAGTCCGCATGTGCGTTGACTTTCGCGATCTCAACAAAGTAGGTCCCAAGGAGGATTTCCCTTTGCCACACATTGACATCTTGGTTGACAATACAGCGGGAATTATTATCCTTCATGGATGGCTTATCAGGGTACAATCAAATAAAGATGGCACCAGAAGATATGCAGAAAACCAAACCTAAATCTTCCCCAGTGGGGAAGATTTATCTACCGTGTCATGCCTTAAAAAAAAACTTTAATTTAAAAAGCCGGGGTAACATATCAAAGGGCAGCTACAATCTTCTTGCATGACATGATGCATAAGAAAGTAGAAGTATATGTTGATAACATGATAGTGAAGTCTAGGGGCAGAGATGAACACTGCGCGGCATTAAGGAGATTATTTTACCGAATACGTCAGTACCAGTTGAGGCTTAATCCCCATGCGCCTTTGGTGTCACATCAGTAAATAAGGGTTTATCGTCAGTCAAAGAGGTCGACCCTGAAAAAGGAAGGGCCCCCAAGAAATTACCCCACCCAGAAACCTGAAAGAGCCGGGTGCTAACTTAGGAATAAAAGCAGTACTTTTTTTCTTCTTTGTTTACTCAACTCGTAAAGGCGAATAAAAAGACTTCTTTACTTATGTTATTTTACGTGTAATTGAATAAAAGATTGGCATTGGCTGAATTCATCTTCTTCTTCACTCGGAGTCCCTCTGAAAGCGTTTATTGATGCCAAGCTGTCTACCAAGCTCTGCCTACCGCCAACTTTGAAGTAAAGGAAAGATAGATTAGAGTCCTATCAGTGCCGATTGAAAGGTCAAGTAAGACAGCACGCCTGCTCCCTCGTGAGTGGGAACCATTGCTCTATCTCATATTATACTCTTTATTAATCTTAAGAATAAGACAGAAGAGAAGGTAAGCTATGCTTATTAAAATTGTCTAATAGCTAACCAACAGCTTGAAAGTACTTTTTCTCTTCACCCCACCTATAATATCTCATGCTCTTAGATCAATGGGAATGGAGGTAACCTATCCTACAGTGAAGTCTGCCTATACATCAGTGAAGGTAGCCTATCTAGCAACATAAAAGGGAAGAATCCTTTGCTCTTGGTTAGCGGGCTTGATAGTAATGTCATGTATATTCTGTATTATTTATAAATACTTACTTTATTGGCTCACAGTCAAAAGTAGGTTCACAGGCTAGCTAACAATAAAGTTTTCAAGCTATCTTCTTTGATTCCTTAAGGAAGTGAGAGTTTCATATAGTAATAGTCCTATTCCCCACCGGTATATCAAACTTACTTAAAAAAGGTAGTTTTAGCAAGCCTGTGATGTGCTAAAAGCCTGTTTAACCCTACAGATCCTAAAGCTTAAAAAAACAGGTGTGGTAAATAAAATCCCCACTTACAGATTTTCCTTTTAATGAGCAAACAAAAAGGAGTCTTTCCTTTACTTTAAATCTGCAAGCTGCTAGTACGCGTGTAAATCCCTTAATTGTGTTGGCAGCGGTTATGCATTAGATGATCACCTTGGGGTCTAAAACAGGTAAGTCTGTCTAAAGGGGGGTAATCACGCAAAAAAGTCTCCCTTTTGCTCCAAGTACAGTAACGTCTAGCATGCAGTTGGGCTCTCAGGATGTGGACCGGGCCATTAGAACTTCTGAAAGGGGAGATGGGCGAATTGATTGACCACGACATGAGCGCTGTGGAAGCATCTCCAACGATTAATAGGGTACCTACCTGAAAGCCCCCTCTCGCCAATAGAGGAAGACGCAAACCCAGGCTACAATCGGGGAAACGAGATCTACGTATCTAATATCTAAGGGAACGCGGAGAACCTGAAGAGCGCCACATTGAAGAATTTCGGAGGCAAAAGATATTCTCAATTTCAAGGAACAACGAGATACCCGGGAAGGCTATAGTAAGTACTATGCTTTACTCGAATGTCAGGTAATAGTACCGAATCCGTGCTGCTGTTGGCTGCAATACCTTACTGTGGATTCAATGTGAGGATGAGAGGCTGTAGGGCCTACAAGCTCTTAGTGGAGACCTGTCTCTAGTATTGACAAGGGTTCCCTCTCATGTCCGGTGAAGAAGTAACTGCGTTTGGGAATGACTTGAGGGAAGGGGAAGTAGAGAAGGAAGGATGAGAGCGAATCAATCAATAGATAGTTTTTTGGGGGTTAGGAATGGCTAACTCAAAAGAAGACTTCGATCCTGGCAAAGGAGTCGATAGTGAGAATCCAGTAGAAAGTATAGTATAAATCTTCCTCTTTCTGGGATGGACCCTTTTGTTGATGAAGAGATAGCGCCAATTTCCTTCACAAGTGCTTCATTTGCATTTGTTACGAGAAATCCTCGATTTAGCAAGCAACTGAGTGGCTTTCGCTCCTTGGTCTATTGTCTATCGATGTCCTGCCCCACCTCTCTTTAGTGCTTGAGTTAGTTTATAGAGACCTGTACTCTAGGAATAGGCCACTTCTTGACAAGTTCGGAAGCTTTGGTGAGAGGAGAACTAATGCTAATGGTCTCGGATATGGCTCAGAGTACTGCCTCGCTTAGTCCAGCTGAGCTCTACTATTAACTAATGAGACTGACATAGAGTACAAGTACCAAATAAAGAAAAAAAAGAGTGTATGCGAGTAAGTGCGAAAGCTTTTGCATCTTATTTTCCGTCTACTAATTTAATTTGAGCTCTTCCTGTCGATCAGTGCGACTCCAAAATCCACATACAGAGAAAGCGGATGTGCCCTTTTTAGCGCAGTTGCAATATCAATATATAGATAGCGTAGTTGCAAGGCTTTCTTTCGTGAGCTAGCCTTGTTTGCTTCCTCTTTTCCTCTCTGTTTCGGATGTCCATCCAATCTCTGATTCCAGTCCATAACTTTCTTGAATATAGCTCCTGTTGTTCTTCTCTGGCTAGGATGTCACTTATATGGCTATCTTTTCTTAACTTAAGCCTCAGGGTAATCTAGGGACTAAGGCCTGTAAAAGAAGTCTCGATTATAAGACCTAATCCGGCTTTCCGTGCGATATCTCCTTGCTAAAGGCCTATCTCTCATCTTGAAGGCTGGTTGAATGGATCATAGAAGGTGCAAGATGTGCTTCCATTCCTTTACTTATTTCTGTGCTTATTTACCAATCTGTGCTTGTTTAGCCGCGGGCTTCTGTCATTCTCATTGTAATTTTAAGTGTTGTAATAAAAAATGATGTAGTTGTAAGATCCTCCTTCTCCCCCCTCTGCTTGGGAATCAGTGTCGGGTACATGGAAGGGTCAGATTGAGAAAGAGAGGGTACGTAGAGGGGTCAGAAGTAGCGACGAGTTAATCAAAAGTAGCAAGTTTGTTCCGTAGGCTTTCGTGAATGGGGCTCATGGCTTTCGAAGTCGAAATCACCGCTCTGATAGTTGAATTTTTTTTTCTTTGGATCGTATTGACCCTCTTCTGAGACTATGGGAGAAGACTGGGTAGAAGAAAAGAAGCTTTTAGCCCCTGCTTGTTCAGTGCTATTTCCCGGTCGTCCAATGGTCTTTAGTCGTGCCTGGTATGCCTCCGCCCTGTGTCCACAATTCCAGAACTTCAATCCAGGATCATGCCTTGGGCTTAGTTCACATGTTCCTGCTTAGTTCGCATTCCGGGTATGTGGCAAGCAAGAAAAACGTATTCGCCATAGTTACGTTTACTACTAGCTCTTGACTTAAGGGGCAGTAAGTAGCTCACCAATTTCGGGTGTACGCGTCCCGTAACTGGTACTCATGTCTTCTATAGCAGTATGGTATATGTAATGTTGTTGGTTCCAGGTTGCTTAGGACTGTCAGGTTGCTAGTCCTTCGACTCTAGCAAGACCCTTTTCTCAAAAATTCCATTTCCTTCCATGAAATTCGTTGAAATATTCTTTTTAGTATCCGTTGACTCATTCGCAGAAGCAGCTCTTTCAAAAGCACCCAAATCTGATGAAGGAACTGTGGAATCAGCGGTTTCTTTCATTCGCTGAAAAACAACGCACCGAAAATAGAATAAAAAGAATCCGATGGATCATACATTGCACTACCCCACGGCTACCTTATTCCCTCTTGGCAATAGTCTGTCTCCTTTCTTATGTTCTGCCTTGATGAGTGGTGGAGGTAACCGAATTAGGATATCATTACTGGCACGGACTGCGCAAGAAATAGTGATCCTCTAAACAAAGAACAACATGATTTCCTTGCGCCCCACCTCCTTGAACACTTCGGGGTGTCTTTCTCTCGACTGTACTCGGCTTATCGAATATCCGAGTTTAATTGCCTTTTCTTTAGCTAGCTGGAGTCGCAAAACAACAGGTATAGCTTTGCTTGGAAGACTAGCGCCAACGCTCTATCTTTAGTAGAGGGGTTCTCCTCAAATGATGGACCAAGGTGCGTAGCCTCTCTCTGTTCTACCAACTTTAGGCAAGGCTAGAGCAGAAGCATCAGAAGCAAGAAGCGTCCACATAAGCAAGGGCTTAGTAGACTACCAGTAATATCAATAAAAGAAGGGCTGCAATTCGCCAATTCATTCGGATCGGGAAGAAGCAGGGCAGAGGGTGAGATAGAAGGGATTGGAATAGATCCATTGCCCGAAAGTTTACACGAGAATAGACTCATTTGGTAGAAGTCGGGTGGATGACTGGCTATCTGTTTTCCATTCCAGGAAAGCATTCCATCTGACGGAACTGGCAATCAGACTCACTCTATCTCTTCTTTGCTCTTTCCCCTTCCCTGACTGAGCCAATGGTTAAAGATCTCTGAAAACTGTACAGATCTAGAAATCGACTAGCTATTTCAAGATTGAACTGTATAGCTATTGCCAGATATCATATATCAGCATGGCTTTCTTTCAGGCAGGGAGAATCCTTCTCTGTCAAACTGCTTCCGATGTTCCATCTTTCAAAGGTAATGCTAGGTTAAGGTAATCAGGACTGGAAAGGAAGGAGGGAAAGAAGGAATCAAATGCCAGTCTTTAATCCCAACAGCATAGCTAGGTTGGAAAGGGATCGTCTCGTTCTTATAAGAGAAACTGGCAGATCACTTCGAAAGACTTCTCTTTGCCCAGGAGAATGGACTGGAATTCAATCCTTCCTTCGCTTCTCGGCAATTAGTGGTATCAGCGGGACGGCAAGAGAGAGAGAAGCGAGCGTAAAGCCACTTGACCGAAAGCTTAAGGAGAAAAAAAAGGTAAATAACGGAGGGAAGACTCTCTATTACTAGCAAGCGCAAGCAGCGTAGCCTATTCCTAAGCTCGGGGACTAGCCGTTTAAGTTCAGGCCGGCTTCAGGCAAAGAATGGTCTCCGGAGTGGGGATACAGAGCGGGAGATTATATACTAGATTGTCAAATCTGTCTTTGTCGCAGACCTGATGCTGAGCCAGAACATTCGATTAGCGCTCAGGCACTATGACTAGATAAGTCCCTAGCAGCATTGATGAGTGATCACCGCACCGTCTATTATGTATGAGAGGAGAGAGAAAAGCCTTGAGGATTCGGTATAACCTTCTCTTTATCTATTTCTTCAAACAGAAGCGACGGGAATGACAGCAACTGGTGTGCAGCTAGATTCATTCTAGAAATAGGCAGCTAATTCATCCGCATCTGTTGAAGGCAGTTCGTTAGCTCCATCAACTGATGAAGAAGGGAATGCGGTCAACGCGTAGAAAAGAAAGGTTTTGATTCAAGGCGGAAGCTGCGGGTTCGAGTCCCGTCAGTCCCGATGAAACAAATACAATAAGAAATCCATCCATTCTTGCAGGGTGGAACTCCTAAAAAGAATTAGCAGGGGTACGTGCTCAGTCGCTAGGATCAGAGACAAGAAATGACGTATATGAGAGAGTTTCACCAACAGAGGTGACTAATCGGAAATTCTCAGCATCCACTGTTATTAATAAAGTAAACTGTGCAAGGAAGGAAAGTGCTTACTCAGGGAGTTGCTTGTTCACCAATCTCGATTCAACTACAAGCCTGCTATTCACTCAATTCCATGTTTCGACTATACAAACTCTTCCCGGCACGGCACTCTCAAATGTGAACCCTGGTTCCCCTCTGTCACATGTCAGATCAATGACGTAGAACAGAACAAATGCATAGTTTTATGATAGATCTCCCCTCACCTCTGCAAGCAAGAAAGAATCAAGGGTAGCTTTCACGCCACTCAACTTTCAGGATCGAGCCAGAGAAAGGAGAAAAAAAAAGAGCTTTCTTTCAAGCAGTTAGCTGGAGGTAGTGGGAAAACAAAGACCAAGGAAAAAAGTCAACGACGGGTTGAAGAACTTAGTTTCAAGACTCTGTCTGGGGCTAATCGCGAAGGACCGTGCTAGCCGAGCTAGCCCAAAGGCGGATTCTGCTTCTGCTTGAGCTACCTGAGTTGACGGCAGAAGAAGCAATCGGGAGGGAAGGGAAGAGTCCAAGCTATTCATACTAGCTTTAGCTTTGAGCAAGAGAAGATTCCTTTCCACCCAGTCAATCATTGTGATTGAACTGTGAAAAAGAAAGATAGAAAGATCGGGCAATCTCCTATATCAAGGCTTGGAACGATCCCTATAGCCACTGCTTGCCTAACAACTGCTAACCTTTTAAATTCAATTGTTCTGCTCTACGCTGGCAGAAGGGCGTGCGGAGGACTTGACCCATGCTACTTCCTTCGTAGAGTGTCCATACGGCCCCTCCCCTGCTCCTATGTTCGATAGGCCTAAAGGCCCCTATACCGGTACAGTGGCTTGGGACTTGGATCCTTCAACCTCGGATCTTGTACTTTTTCTCTTTTCAACTATTCCCGGGGCAGTTTGTTGGGTTCTGTTTTGATCGATCGTTCTTGTCCCTTGATCAATTGGGGGTGGGGGAGTTGCTTAGAAAGCGCCTACCCCTCGTCCGGTAAAGCTGCTTGAAGCTCCGTCACCTATGAATAAAGAAAAAAAAAAGGCTTTCTCTTCTCCTCTCAGCAATCAAACTCCATAGCGTTAGCTATAGGCTTTGACGCGTTAGCGCCCCCCTATAAAGCCCATCCTTTACGTCATTCTACTTCGGATGTTAAGGAGCTAGCCTTCGAAGGCCACTGAGTCTCGTTTTCATCCGCTATTCAATTAAGGCATGGTGAAATTTTACATTCATAGGGAGGGCAGGAGCTTACCTCTGCTCATCGCTCGCAAGCCGGCCTGCTTCCTTTCTTTCCTGTCTCTCTCCTTCGGCCAATGCAAGCGACAGACTTCGGCCTCTTGCAGCAGGAAAGAAAGGTCCGTATAGGCCCCTGCATACAGAACCTTAGTTTGGGGGTTGACAGAGATGGGCCTTTTTTTCTAAGGTTTTCGATATCTCAAATGGGACCTCACAGACCGTTTAGTTAATAAGAGCAGGATCGGAAACAAAATCAGATTGAGGATCGGGGTAAAACCATTCTCAGAGGGAGCAGGTTTAACGGATTGGAAAGCTTTACATAATGTAATGTTAAATTGAGAATTGCCCACCTGTGGTTCCTTTGGCTTCGCAACGTGTTACCGGCAAGCCTTGGTTTGCATGTAGGAGGTGAAGAACTCTGCTGAGATCAATAGAAAAGACTTCATCTGAAGTTGTGATTGCTTCCTTTTAAAGGCTAATGGGAGGTTTATCGCCCTAGCACTTCCAATGCCTCTTTTAAGGTCTGGTCCGTCCATTCCAAGAGTGAAGGATTCGGAGTTACAGGCTTTGTTTAGTCAAAAGCCCGCTTAAAGCTATAAAATTGATGATATTAAAGAGAAAAAGATAGATGGTCATGGTTTATGGTTTATTATATTGGCCCAGTTGGAGTTCTGACTATAGCTGCAACCTATCTCATATTGGGGAGAAGTGTACCGCCCTCGATCAAAGACGAAATATCATAAGAGAAGAAAGCGTATAAAAGAAAGGAGAAAGAAGGCAGAAAAAAGCTTTATCTTTCTAATCGGCTTCTACTTTTCTTCTTTATTCGAGATTGGCTTGGTCTTCAGTCAACCTACTTCTAGATATAGATTGTCTTTGTGTTCAGTCTAGCGGTGGGTACACGAGTCTTATGAAAGAGAGCCGAGGTGCGGAGCAAAGGCTTTCTGGTCGATAAGTCAACAGATGATCCCCTGGGGCAGACAGAAGAAGTTCCGAATGAGATGAGTTCTTTTCGATTAGGACACGCAGCCACAACTGGGAAGCTGGAAGGAATGCAGCCGGAGTGGAAAGGGATAACATTCGATCATCGGGCTCGGTAAAGAATCTAGCCCTATGCTATGAATGAACAGATCCACGAGCTCTATCGATTAGAAAACAACTTTCGTGCAGGGGTCAGTGTAGCTACTGATTCCATTGACTGAAGGATTGCTGACATCTTCTGTGATGGAAGCCAAGGTAAATTAAATGCCACCAAGAGAAGAGCCGAGCGGGTGATGCCGTAAACGAATCCAGTGCCGTGCTTGCTTTGATAATCCTCAGTCCCACTTGGAGATTGAATCTTGAGGACCATGCGCCTAAGAGAACCTTTTTACCCTGAGACTCAACCCTACTTCTCTGCCTCTTCCTTTGATCTTAATCTAAAGTACTTTAACCCTTACCTTGTCTTTCCCACTCGAACAGTTCCTTCAGCTCTATCTTGAGTACCAACCAGCAGAACCCATTTATCGTTCTAAAAGAAGTCTTGCAGACTCACGTAAACCACCTGCCTTGATGCTGCCCACTTCAGTAAGAAATAGAAGAGTAAGGATTTGGCTAGCGGTATAAGCAAACGAGGTTATGAAATAAGAGGACAGGCTGGAAGTGGGACTGGGACTAGATCCCCAAGCCCAAGGAACTAGCATTCCGGATAGAAACTACGGAAACAGGGACGAAGACGGATACAAGGATAGCAACTACAACTCGATTAAGGGAATGGGATCGAAGAGACGTCCTTAGCCTGTACCGAGAACCGGCTAACTGAATTTTGAGCTTCATTATTACAGTTCTAGCAAATCTACTTTCAAAGTCAAGTTTTGAGCTACAGGATTTACAGTTGTCTAAGAGCTACTTTCTTAGCTGCAATAGCTACACCGGCTTAGCTTAAGAAGCAAGAGCAGCAATACCAACACCGGATAGGACTAACTAGTCAAAACCGGACTGTAGAAGCGGATCGATCATACCCGACACTACTAATCCTCGCTTCGAAACCTGAGTTAGCTTTCAGTCAAAAAAAACCGGAGGAAAGGCTGGATGTCGGAGAAGGAAAGAGAGTGAGGTTGGTATTTACGTAAATGAGTACTGGTTACGTTTGATGCTATCTTCCTTCGCTTCATCTTCTCACTTTAATACTTGCTTTGATGGCATCGTAGTACTTATGGGATGATAGTACAGGCTTCCTTTCCTTCGTAGGATGGCATCTTTCCGCTTAGTACTTTCCTCGCTTGCCTTAGGGCAAGAGGAGTGATGTGAGAAGGATGGGCTAGCTCTGCAGTTCTTGTGTCTGTGGATGACGGCTACAAAGTAATTACCTCAGAGAGGTCTGTGAGCCGTTCACGCTGACTATTTACTTACCGCTCGGTTCATCCTATAGCAGATGGCAATAAGTTAGCTCAGTATCAGTCGACGAAAGAGCATCTCCCGTCCTTCAGTCTGAGACAGCCTTCGATACCGGAAATCGCTTGGAGCATATTTCATCTATGAACAGGTTCATTACTAGCATGGGGCACTGCCAAGGGCATCTCCTTGAAGGAAAAGAAAAAGCGAAGCGTATCCCCCCGGGGACGGCTTTTAAGCGATCGAAAGACCATAGGAAACGAAAGATTCTGTAGTGCTTCTTTTTGCTCTGTTCCCGGGGTGAAAGGTCAATGCTTTTATAGTTCCATAAATGGATCCATTTAAGAAGCTGTGAACTGAACGTGGTCAGCATTAGATTCATTAGAGTAGGGAGGGGCTCCCTCTTAGAGACTAGGAACTCTGTTCACGACATGGTTCGATTGACCGAGGGTTCGCTTTTTCGTGGTTCCCATGGTGTGACCATGTTTTTGGTGGGTAGAGATAGAGAGGAGGAGGGGTTCCTTACTCCCTTACCGGGAATGCACCCAAAGGCGTTCAAACCTGGCTGACTTGGAAGATGGGAATCATAGCGTAGTAAAGTAGCCTGGGTGCCTGGCCTTTCCTTCTGAGTCTGATCCGGGGATAAAGAATAGCTCGTCTTTAGCGAAAGTCTTCTTTGTCTTCTGCTTTTCGCGTGAACGTGGGCAATTTAGATTAGAAATGAAGTAGGATGTCCCTCAAAGCCTATAAGCCAGAACTCTTTTGGGAGCCAAGGTTTGCAGACGCTCGACCAACCCTTGAACCTAACCCTCGGAACGAAAGGGCTTAGCTTTTTTCGGGCGCAGATGAAGAAGGCTAGGAAGAAAAGAGTCTTTCTGGGGCAACCCTCGGGTGAGAAGTGAGAGTCGATTTTCTCACAAACAGATATTATCGTATATAGAATAGAAATGGGAGCTGCTATTGCTATGTCATCCGCTGCTGTTAGCTCAAAGGGAGTGAAGTCAACAGAAGGAGAAGCTATTTTTTCTTTTTTCAGAAGGGCTACTAGACTATAAAGAAGGGATCGAGTGAAGAAGAAATGAACTTAAATAGAGGCAACAACTTGTTCTTCAAATGCTTTCTCTGGTTCGCTTGCCCTTGTTCAAATGGGTTCCCTTTCTGTGGTTACTACGGATTAACCTCTTGAGAACCTATCAGGTAAGATGGATTGACCACCAACATGAACAGGCCGCACTAGATAAGTATGCAGCGATACATCATAATAAGTTAGTTGATAGCCTAATTTCGGAAGCTACATATGAGCTGGTAAACACCGCTATAAAGAGTAGCCCAGAGAAAGTGATGGCTAAAGGACAAAATATGACAAGACAAATAAATTTTCCTTATTTATCAGAAATCTGCTACAGAAGGATTCATTCCGCTTAAATAGAGCTGCCTTTACTTTAGATTGTAAAGTGGTTCATCATTTATGAATTTGAAGATGAAATCTCTCTCTGGTGATGGATGGATGCCCTGTCTTTTCTATTCAGGAAGCAGATAATTGCTATTCCCAAGGAACGTTAGCTCTGGCGCCCTATCTATTTGATATTTGCATTTCTCTTTCTGAGTGAGGCAGTGGTCTTTCTTTCTTCTCAAGTAGTGTAGGTGGTGAAGGGGATTTTTTTTTTTTCAATATTTTTTATATTTCCCGAAAGCACATGAAACTTACTCAACGGGGAGTTAGCAGGAGTAACTGTTTAGAAATATAGCTGTCATTGAGACCGCTAAAGAATCGGTTCTTTTTAAATCGAAGGGCTTTTTTTTCCTTTTTTCGTTATAAACCTAGTTTCTATCTATGTCATCTTCAGAAGGGAATGATGCCCAGAGAAAGGGACTCTCGAGAAGATAAATATAACTGCTAGTTTCGACTATCTTTCCTGTTCAAATAAAGCAAGTGAACCAACCCTAACGTAGCTTGCTTTCTGGGTGTCGGTATAGGTAGGGCAGCTCATAGAAAGAAAAAAGTTCTTTGCGGTAAGCGTTATTAGCTTCCGCTTCTTCTCCTCTTCTTGGCCTTTAGTCCACTTTGTTCTCTCAGTCTGTCAACTCGTAGAAATAGAACAGTTCCAGCTGGTTGCCCCTACTCCCAACAAGTTGGAAAGTAGGTCATGGAAAATTTTGATTAATCAAAGAAGTCTTTTCCTTCATTCCGAGTTAAGTTCAGTTCAACTCGTCATATATAGGGCAAGTAGTTCGGGCTTGGTCGGTACTCAAAAAGGTAAATAAAATAAATGAAAGCCTTGTTTTGTTCAAGCAAGCCCTTTCACGTCAATTGTGCTTTCTGCAAGCAGGAAAACGACCTTTTTGACGATCCACAGGTTGTACTTGACCCCCGAATTCTAGAGACGTGGAGATGGATTTGTTAGGGGTGACTCTGAATCACTCGCGTTCGATTTACCTTGTATGGAGTAAAAAAAGGGACCCTCAAAACCAATTTGGACGGAAGGAGCGAACATGTATGAACCCAGGGACCCTCCCATCCACCCGTTCTCGTGCGAAAGGCAATCCACGTCTGTGATATCGTACCCATCTCCATCGAATCAAGCAGTTGCTCATTCCGCAGATCATCCAATCCTTCTTCTTAAGCCTTTTAGAGGGCTTAGAGAGGGCTTTCGGATAGTTCGGTACCGTCTCTCGGGAATCGTAGAAAGAATCTCTTGTCGAGTACAGCCGCGATTAGTTGTAAAGTAGCTTGGAGCTTCCAGCTGCCGAAAGCGGCAGCTAGGGTAGGCGACCGGTGGTCGTAGAGAATTTCCTTTCAGTAAGCGGTTTAGGGCAGTCCAGTTCCGTTCAAGCGCTCCTTTAAGCGGGAAGCTCTAAAGTGAAGCAGGTCAGTTTTCACAGCCATAGCACAGTTCGTCGGGCGGGGAAACTCCTTCTTTTGTTGCTCTAAGGGTAAGCGGATCAGAGTGAATTCTATCTTTTCGGCACTTTCGAATGATTGTGTTTAACACCCTAACGATTCTGTGAAAGGGGATTCATATTACTGTTGAGCTGACTAAACTCAGTTGTCGGTTAGCGGGTGCAGGTCAAGCGAGGAAAGAAACAAGAGTTCCGGTACAACCAGACGAAATAATCACTGATAATCCAGGCACAGAAACTCAACCAACTGTAGATGCAATCTTAATGCATTCTGGGATGAAGGAATAACCGATCTTCCCCACCTCGACTCTCACTCAACCGGTGGAACAGCTTCCCGAAACAGCGAGAGAAGCCGGAAAAGAAAAGCGGAACTCGGGGAGCCCTCAGAACCTCAACCGGTTTCGTCAAAAGACAAAGGAAAAGCACCTATCCGGGTCAGAAGAGAGAGGTCAATCTATCTTCATTCACATGTTTTATCTGTTTGACTCAGAAGGAGGAGAAGACGAAAAAGAAGCTACAGAAGAAGAGGAAGCCGAAGATACAGAAAGAACCGTCTCCAGCGCACCAATGGGAAACGGGGCCCCCGAAAGGATTCTGATCATAGTCGTTCAGCGCGTCAAGTTGACACTATAGCTACAGGCAAGTATTTAAGGTCGTGATTTCTCATTCAATGGCCTCACAATTATCATTCCCATGTACAATACGACATCTAGTATTTCACCCGCAGGCTATACTGTCAAGCAAGGAAGTCGACCTCAAAGACTGGCGGCTAATTCGCGTGACGAAAAGCTAGGTTTTATTCCATTTCTAGTTTTTTCGGATCATTCATAGATGACATGCTTCTAAAGACTGCTGCTCAACGGCGTACGGCTGACGACAACGCAAGGCCGTGTACCGAAGCCACCCAGTAGAATGTACCAACGCCTGAATTTTACGGACGCGACGATGATAGCTACGAAATGTGCCGAGCCTATGTCCTTCCCAATCTAAGGGACAGTGTAGAGCGAACTTACCAGATTCTTCCCGAATCTTTTCAGACAAGGAGGGAACAACATCCCGGTCCGATGTTGGTTTTCCAACCCGACAGGACAGTCTTCCCAAGCGCCCGACTCAACGAGAACTTATAATCGGGGACCGACAAACTGGAACGGCAAAGCGTATCGTCCCCTATCTTTATTGCACCCCGGACACCCAATTGATCGTTCCCCGATTGACACCTGAAAGCCCTGAGTTCTACCCGATCATCCCCAGATATAGATGCGTCACACAAGTCACTTTCTCCTGATCCGCGACCGTGACTGAATTTATTAGGCGGCTGTGCTAAGCTTAGTTGAAATTGAAAAAGGGACGGGAAGAAAGTAGTGAGTAAAAGTGCTCAAAGAAGCTACATGCATATTTTAGCTAACTAGCCAATTCATTTCGAGGGTAGCAATGATGAAGTGCAGCCGTCCGCTAACAATCGCCAATTTCGTGTCAAGAACGATCCCATAACCTCTCTAAGTAGAAATCGAGATTTCCTGTAACTATGGGTCATAGGCATTTTTCCTACACAGTGCAAGCAAGTGACATTTTTGTTACAAACATATCAGAATTTAGATTAATCAAACGACATTTTCTGGAATCTGGCATTTAGCGACAGGTGGATAATGTCTTATAAAGACGTCAATTGCGAGAAGAAGTCTTGCTGCGCGCTGAGTTATTACCGTAATGCATGATATCTTTTCAAAGAAAGTGATGACCATGCTGCTTACGCGCTTAAGCGGAGCTTGTGGTCACTTGTTCCTCGCTTGTTCCAAGAGCTTCAGTCAGATTCTACACTACATACGATATTCCGGCCCTCACTAGCTCTTCGCTTGGTTGTACAAGGAGAAGGAGGCATGCCCGAGGGAGCTACTACGCTCACCGCGCACTTGAATCAATCACCACCTGAGCTTCGCTACCGCTTCGCCCAGCTCCTGCGCCTACCACGAACTTGAATCATCACGTAGCTGCTAAAGCAAGCTAAGCTTCACACGGCCCTTCAGAATCCATTTCTTCTTTCAGAACCTTACTAGGCCAGGAATCCTCGAAAGGTGAACTCCCATTACCCTATTAAGGGACGGGTCCTTTATGCCCTTGGACAAATTCTCTAACTCTAGTTCGGAAAAAATCCTGAAAGTCTTTTATGATATCTTGTTGACGGGTGTGAAAAGAGCACGCAAATGACATAGCTATAAATAAGGGGAAAACAGAGATTACCGTTCTTATGAAGTTGGTCAAGTTCTTTTCCTTAGAACCCATTTTGCTTATGTAATACTCTAGCGTCAAACTCTTCCTCTTTATAAAGGCGCCCTTATTTCCAGGGATCCGTTCCGTCTTATTGCGACGACCAAGCCTAAGCGGATCTTTCGACGGGTACCCCGGGTCAGCTGACCTCACATAGGGTCATCTCTAACTTCAAGTCTAGCATAGCCCCTTGAGGTCTCCATTCCTATGTCCGTGAGTGGTCCAATCCGTCGAAATCTTTCTTCCAGTGGTCCTAAGAGCAGTCCGAGCCCCTTGATAAGTAAGCTCCGTAAGCCAACTCTTAGTTGGTAAAGTTTCGTCTATATGTGGGATATGGAATACAATTTGATCGTTCAGAATGGGAAGGCGGAATTCCCCGTTCTTTCCCCTTCTTTGCCACCAAGGTTCCCCACTTGTCCGACAGTTGCTGAGCTGTTTTGGGATATCAAACTGTGGCCGATTGGTGATGGTATAGCATTCTTGATCACATCCAATGCTGAACTGGGTACATGGGCTACTTACTCTCAGATTAGGCCCTCAAGTCCTATTCTTGTGGCTCGGGTTTACCTTTATCAGCATTTCAAGGAGTTTATGCATGCATGTTGGGCGCCGAAGTGACCGGGGAAGTAGGACCTTTTAGTCATCCAACTATTCTATATCGACCGACCTTAGCCAGTCGAGGAATTCATTTCCACTCTTTTAGTGAATTAGGTGATTGTTCCGCGTGCTCGCAGTCCGCAGCTATTCTCTTCTCTGAATATTATGAATATTAGCACTGGGCATTGAGCCGGAATGTCCCTCAGCTCAGCGATTCTTTTTGACCCGATCATGTGTTCGCCCTTCAATACCGAAGCTGCGTTGAAGAGCTCGGACGTGGCGTCTGCTCTGCTATCCGGCAACTGACGAGTGAAATCTCACAAGTAAGCTATCGAGACTGGGGTGCACTACCCTGCCCTCTTTCCATTACCATTCCACCTGTAAGCAATAATCAATCCTTTATCGACTAAAATCACTTAGAAGAGAGAGGCTCCGATATTAGCCATTATCAGCATTTCGAAGCCCCGGCAGGTCGGAATAGCAGCTTCGAGGAATCGGGAGTGAGGGCCTACGAACAGGCTTACTCACTTCCCGTTGGGGTGGGACATTGAATAGCTACGGATCAACGACTGCTGCTAGATCAACTGCTGCTGGACTAAAGGAAGAATCTTATGCTGCTCTTGGAACTGCTCGTGCACCTCTAACTGCTCGTCGTGCTACTGGAACTACTGCTACTGGATTAACGTTTAAACGTGTTTTAATTTAAGGCAATGACTAGAAAGAAGGTGAGGGTCTGTTTGATCTGCCGCTCGCTCTAACGGTATGTATCTGGATCAGCTTGAAGCGGCATAGGCAGGAAAGGGATGGGCCAAAAGCAACGCAGAAGTATCATACAACATACAAAGGTGCCTTGAACTGGCGGGGAAATGGGGTACCTGTGGCTCCACTAGAACCTCTTGTCCATCTCAACTCTTTAAACCTTAGCGGTCTCAACTCAACCAGTAAACTCGTAAACACCAGATCTTCCTTCCCGCGATTCTCTTTCGTCCTTTCAAGTCAAATCTATCCCGGCTTTCTTCCGTCCTTACTTCGATGTTTAAAAAAGCGAGTGGCTTACGATTACTAGCCCTTTGCGGCCTTTCTGGTAAACTCCCTTTCTTCTTCTACTTACAAGTAAAGAAGCTTAACGCCCTTCTAGTAAGAATTTCATGCTTTGCCGACATGTACTTGGAGATCAAGTTTTTCTTTTGTAACCGAGACATATATTCTATATAAAGAAAAGGCTTCTCTTAGCCAATCAAATCAAGGGAAGTTGCATCCAGCTCTTCAATATCGAGTAGCTTGGATGCTATACCCATAGCCTCCTGCGCTCCTCGAGTGAACAGAGCAGGTCTCTGTCTCTTTCCCAAGTAGCTGAGCTACCGATGCGAGGGTAGGTGCTATGGTTTCTGCGGAAAGGGTGTTCCTTTGGCTTCGGTTTACCTTGTGACTACGGTGGGAATGCTTGCTTGATTAAGCAAAAGTTCTTCTTTTCAATAAGCTCTGGGTCTCAATCAATAGAAAGTCTAGCCATAACTCTTAGCGCTCTCTCTTCAGTTGCGTACTCTTTTGCCTAGTCTAAAGCTAGTTCAGCGAGGTAGTTTACTTGCTGACTCGATAGAGTTTGGGTACGACTCAGCTCTTTGATTTGAAAGCTTTCACCTCGACTAGAAGGAAGAAAGAAGCCTAGAAGGAAGCACAGGCCTGACCTTCCGCCTTGTCCTTAGATAGAAGAAGAACAGGAGAAGCAAGAATGGCAATAACCGTAGTTATTTCCGCTCTTGTCGGAATTCCTACTAGAAGGGAGTTCTCACCGGGAAATCTCTTTAGAGAAGCAAAGTCCTAATCAAAGCACCAAGGTCAGAAAACCAAGCTATTCCCTCGTAATTCCAACAATCAGAACGATGGGAATAATATACTTCTTCGCCAGTTCACTCCATTGAAATTGAAGCTACCTTTGAGCCAGATCTTTCCATTACTATTGGAAAAAGGAAAGCCTTGTTCAGCTCCTGACGCCAAAGCCAGTGCCAGATCCTGTCTCGCCTTACTGGAGCATGTCGGCCTATTGCGCTTTCCATCAAGGTCCAGAGCATCTTACTGATGAAATCAAACAAAATAGAATGATTAAGTATTCGACCGGATCTAGTTACATCGTTGATGGAAAGATAGGTCGAATACAGTTCAGTCAAAGGCACAGATGAAGGGAGAGCATACGGAACAGTCTCCGAAGGCTCCCCCTAGTGAGAATTAGGCTTGATGAGGCGCGCTCTAGGACAAGGGACGAGAGAGCATTGATATCTGGGCTGTCCAGTGGGACGGGATAGAGCTAGTGCTTAGGTCCCGGAAGCTTCTCACAGATATTGACTGTATCCGACAACCAACGGGTCTTTTTCCAACGGACCAGTGTGGCATCGAAACTCCAGTCGACAAAACTGGGCTGAAGAAGTTCCCAGTCACCTCCTGTCGATCAATTGCATCCAGAGGTCGAGAAAAAGCTGAAAACCCTGCGTTTAGAGTCCCGAGAAGGTCAAAATCAATCATACAAGTTTTCTAATCATCTTGATGCCAAAAAGTGGATCTGGCAGAAGCTTTTTTGAAGTCAAGCCTGCTTAAGGTAAAGCACGGGTGGTCTCCTCTACTTATGCCCTGGGTTGAACAGGATCTACAGGCTATTAGTAAGTAAGGCATGCACTTTGGAAATAAATTAGAACGTACAGAGTTATGACTCCCTTCCGGGCTCCACGGCCCATATCCGATAGCTATGGAATGCTCTTTACTTATTCTCCACCTCTCTTTTTTCTATTTACTTACTGCTGCCTCGCCTCACATCCCTATAACCGATAGCCAGATCGTCTTTTTTCCCAACCGGGAGGAACGCATCTAAGACTCATGTTGGGGTTCTTTCCTCTGACCTCTACCCTTACTAAAAAAGCTAATAGAGCAGGTTTTCACGACTCCCAAGGGAAGCTCGGGACCAAGGGTAGAAGGGAGCGAAGCGAAGGAAGTTAAGGGCTTACGGTAGTTACCCGAGGGGGATAAATTTACATGTAACTGGTTTGGGCAACCATCTCTTACCCCTAATTCAGATATTCATATCTGATCCAATTGTGCCTGCTTCTTCCTTTGGTGCCTAGTCTATAGTATATAATCTCATCTGCTAGCGCTTATTCCTTGCTTGGCTTGGTCTACATTCATTTCTTTCTTTTAATTGTAATTGTTTGTTCTCGGGCTATGGGCACCGGTCTACATGAATCAGAATGCTTGAAGGGGAATGCAAGCCGAGAGGATGAAAAAAAGGCTAGTAATATTCAAATAAGATAAGAAGATGCGTGGCCGGGCTCTACCAGTAGCGGACTCCGGCGATTCTCCTTGGAAAAAGGGTCCATTCACTGAGGAATTAGGATCCCGAGATCGGTGGTTGTCTTGAGAAAGGGTCGACTCTAGAGTACTCCTAACAGGTTGCTGGCTTTTCAGCGCTAGCCTTTTCCCTTACTAGTTACGGTATTAATAACCTCGGAAAGGGGGAGAAAAAGCATTTGAACAACTCTAAGTTGCCTCTATTTAAGTTCATTTCTTCTTCACTCGATTCCTATTCCAACTCTCAATTCAATCAGGTTTAGCTATGCTAGCCCGAAACCTGTAAGTACGAAATCCAGATTGATTGAATGTGAACTAGCGAAGACGGAGGAAGGGGAACTAGGCTAGGCTTCTCCTCTCTTTATTTAAAGGTAATTTAGCTCCGCACTCAATCAACCAAATAAAGGTACACCATCTCCAGATGAGGTTTACGAGGTGAATGAGGTTAAGGACCTCGAATGTCATTCCATAAAACTTTCAGTCGGAACCCGGTCTTGACGCCCTATCCTAACCTAAAGGTCAAGGGCTATTCTTACGATGTGAATACGGATATCTATTCTTATCATTCACTCTTACCTTTGGGCTTCTTTTCTTGTTCCAGGGGTGTTAGACGGGGGGACCCCCTTTCACCCCTCCTTTTTTTTATGTCTTGCAGCTGATGTCCTCAGCAGAAGCCTCACTGATCTCCATAATAAAGGATTGGTAAAATCTATTTCCTCTCCAATAGGCTCCTTCTCATGTCATGTATGCTGATGACGTATTTATGCAGAGGAGATTCCAATTCTCTAACTAATCTTATGGCCTTCCTGTCAGCTTATGGTGAGGCCTCTGGTCAATCTATCAGTAAAGAAAAAGCCTTTTCTGCAAGTATGATGACCAAAGGAAACAATTCTTTCATTCAGCTTTGCTGAAGGCAGATTCCCTTTCATCTATCTCGGGGTTCCTGTTTTCAAAGGCATCCCAAGACTGTCTCATCTTCAATATCTTGCTGATAAAGTGCTCGAAAGCTGGATGGGAAAACAAACAACTCTCTTTGGCTGGGAGGATCCTGTTGGTTCAGTCAGTCATCCTTTCAATGCTTCTCCACGGTTTTATGATTTACTTGTATCTTGTTTAATTATAATTAAAAAGCTCAATAGCTGGATTAGAAAATCAGGACTGGTTGCTGTGATAAGAAGAAGCTGCTTTCTGTTCCTTGGTCTCAAGTTTGTACAGATAAATAAATAAATCTTGGCCTGGGCTGGGCATAAGATAAGGGACTTGAGGCATCTCAACCATGCAGCCCTTCTTTGAACCTTTTCACAAGCTTGACTCGAACCAGCATCTTCCAACCTGGTGCTCTCACTTCTCGGACTAGTACAGGTCCAAACCAAAGCCAAAGCTCCAAAAGTCTAAGGATAAGTTCCTTCTCTATGGAAGAAAGAGAGAGTGCCACAGCTATTATTTCAAAAGCTCGGAAATTCCTTATGGGAACTGCCTTAAGATAGAAAGAAAGACCAGTGCCAGGCCTGCTACTGCTACTGCTTCGGATGGATAATACGACGTTACTACTCTCCTTCCTGCTTGCCATTTATTAAAGCTGCTCATTCTTCAACCCCAGGATGTGATATGTGATGACCTATTCTATCTTAACTTTAGCTACTCAGAAACCTAAACGATGGATGTTTTTCCCCATCTTACCAAACCAATTTACCTATTTGAGATGTCTCCATGTGTGGCGTGATAAGATAAGGACCACTAGGGGCCCGGTTTGTACTTCTTCCCGCAAGAACCCTAAGCCTTCATTCTATTCCATACAGCCTTGGTAGGACATCTATTTATCCATTCCATAAACCCCTTGATTAGCGTCTTTTGTTCCACAGCCCCTTCCCCGGCTCCTCCACTTTTCCACTAATCGATCTAATGGCCGCCTCCCTTTCTCCTGGAATCAATAGCATTTTGTCGGAAGATCAGAAAGGCGGGGAAAAAGTAAAGCCAAGAACCCCTTAACAACATGCGTGCCTTAGATCCTTGAGTCAATCTTGTAAGAATAGAAGATCTGCCTCTTCCTCGTCAAAGAGATGGACGGAAGGGCGCTTACAACAATAACAATAAGGGCTAGGGCGAATGGTTCTAGAAAAGGAACCCCCTCTTTCTCTCGATATACCACTTCTCCCACTAAGCGCTAAAGGAATGGGAACAGACCTGGAGAGCACATACCGACAGACTTAGGGACGATTTCGAGTTCCAGTTCTAGGAAAAGGAAATAGGCAAAGGTGGGAAAGCACAGACGGTTTAGAACGATAGATAAGAGGGTAAATCTTTTTTACGTACTACATTTCTTACTGGCCGGATTGGACTACCTAATAAGGTAATGGACCACTCTTTGACCATAAGCAAAAGCAAATCGCACTCCCGCGGAGTCAAATAAGGAGCGCGGCTTCGACCACTAGACGGACTGCAGACCAAGAGGGATAAGGAATACCAATTGCCCCGGATACGATTGAACCACTTCGACAGCTTATTTTGAAGGCGGCTTGGAGAGAACTTAAGCGAATCGGAAATGGTGATAGACCGGAAAGAACAGGACCTCGATACAAAGGAAAGGGTTTAATTGAAAGCTGCTTAACCGAACAAAAGGCTTGAAGGCGCATATCAACCGAAGCGCCTGTAGTTTAATGTGAAGCTAAGGGCTAGCTACAGAGCAATTGCTCCACAGAAGGAAAGCGTTAAAGGATAGGTAGGGCACTAGCTAAAAGGTATGCTGTTTAAAGCTTTTCTGATGTTTCAGCACCAGCAAGAAATGTAGGATAGAAAGATTCAAGTTATCCCAATAGTCAATCTTCTTACTTATCTTCTGGTTGCTATCTTCAGAAAAAGGAGGAGGAAGAGAAGGCATCCGTGCAGGTAGTTCAAAGCTGAGGTCAAACTATGGGCACAAGGAGGTGAGGTATAATAAGTTCCTTTTTCGTCTGTCTTTTGCTTGTCATTGGATTGGAGCAGGACTCTTTTCTAGGCGGATCGCACTTTATCCCGTAGCTCTTAGGACCTTCTTCCCTTAACGGCGGACCTTTCTTGGTCTCGTGGCTTGGAATTCCTTCCTTGGGGGATTCACTCAATATACGAGATGGAGATTGAAAGAACGATGGAGATTTAAACACAAGAATGGGTATTTCAACAACAACGGATATTGAAACAAAGGAGATTGACTTGAAAAGCAGATGTCGCATAGGAAAATGGAATTCAATCGCTTTGCTTTTTACCTTACCATTTATATAGAGCTTTATGGTCCTTTAGGTTTCGTCGAAGTGCTTACTCCAACTCCGCAGTTTGAGTCAAGGAATGCCGCTTTGGTATTTACATTAGAATATAATCTAGCAGTTCCGCTCTTTCCTTTCATGTCATGAAGGAAATTATTCAAGAGGCTTGAGAAGCTTAAGATAAGTTCCATTGGGAAGAGTCTATCTTTTTTACCCAGCTCCAGGCCATGGAAACTGGTCACAGCACAGGTCGAGTTGGCCAGGATTGATTGACTCGAAAGAAGGCTTGAACAACCCCAGTTTTCAGGAGATTACTTAGAGTTGCTAGACGGATTCACCACTACTTATTATATAAATAAGGAAGAAGGAAACCTGGGATTAGACCAATAGCGCCCCCACCCTCCATTCATTACATACATACCATTAGCATACATTCCCAATCGAGTTGACTAGACCTAAACCCGGGACCTTGCTGGTATCGGTCACTTTGCGAACTCAGACTGATTTGCTAGGCTGATAGTTGCCCTTCCTCTACCAGAAATGCAAGCTCAAGCTAAGAACTCTCTCTCGGCCTAGTCCGGGTAATAGTAAGACATAGCCTCAACCCCTGGGCTTTCTCTGCCCGGTATGCCTAATCCTGAAGTGGAGCTAGGGTAAGACAGGTAGCCTAAAGAACTTATAGCTCACTCAGTCAGTTCAGTTACTCTTCTTTCTTTCGTTTCGTGAAAGGAATGAATTGGTCTTAGCAAGTGAATCAGAAGCTGAGACTGGAAGCTCTGCGGTTGTTCTCGAGGGTATACTTCTTACCTCAGGGCAGGGTATAGACTATCTTAATCCTTACTGGGCGAGACTCCCTTGATAGCAAGGTTAAAAAGCCTAAACACCCGAACTCAGTCTTAGACTTAGAAAGTCCTAAATTAATAGGAACTTCTCTTGTTCACGCATCTGATCGGCTGCCTTGTTTTTTTTCGTCTTATGTCCCGCTATTGATAGCCCTTTCAGGTTCTTGTTCTTTCGCTATGGTATGGTATATAGTAATGATTCGACATATCCCCATTTCTCTTGAGTGAGGTAAGTTATGCAAGGGTGCTTACCCACTCTATCTAATTTGGCTATTATAATAGGCTTTTTCCGGCCCAAGAAGGAATCGAACAAATAAAGTCTTTTCAGATCTATAAGCTGTGGGCAATGAAGTAGTGTTTTGTTTTCACTCGGCTTGATTCGTGCCGGACTAACCCCTGTTATGTTATACCCTGATCCAAGGGGAGTTGCTGATTTAAGTCTTTCCATCCTTGATGGTGTGCTTCCTCCTCTTCTTATTTGCAGAAGTCTCAATGATTGGAGCTACGACATCTGCCTTTGATAGCTCATGATGGGGGATACTTGGTTGTTCTGGCCTTGCCATCGAAAGCACACTTCTTCCTCTTCTTATTTGCAGAAGTCTCTCGATAAGGGAAAAGAGATCTTGATATACTCTCCCTATGGTCGATATCTTCCTTGAATCCGAAGAGTCAATGATATTAAATCGGAACACTTGTTAAAACAGCGTGTTTTTCGTCTAAAGCTTCCTATGGGACATCTCAATGATCCAACTTTCATGAAAACCCCTTCTTTTTCATCATAACTGAATATCCCTTAAACCTAGACCCCGGTAACCGTTGTTAGAGTGAAATTCTCCGCGGTTTGCCTAGACGCTCTTTTATATTAGAATAGATAGAGGGCGTTAAGCAATGAATTGCATTCGACATGGTATAGAAACTTTGGTTTTAGACCAAGGGGCGTAGCGATCTGATACAACTATATTGTTAGTTGATAGCAGCAAAGTCAACTGATTGAACAAAGGAAGAGCTTCTCTCTCGGCTCACTTCAATGGGTGACTTCGCTAGTGGCTTAGCTAGAGGCTCTATTTTATGATCAACTTCCCTACTAGGTGGCAGCTTCTTAGGCAAGTCGGAATGGGATCACGTCCTTGAACTCATAAAATAAAGTAGTCAAACTCTTTCCTTTTTCAGCCGTAGAGAAGTCTCTCCCAAGTCCTCACTCTTCTAAGCACGAAAGGCAGCCAAGTAGGTGGCCTCTCCCTTCCCCCTTATTATATCCCTTCTCTACTAGCATGGCTGAAAGCATGATGGCGCCCATTTTCTCTTTCTCGCTAGGGCCAGCTGTTTCGGGAAGCATAGAAGATCCTCCTTCCAAGATGCGCACAGTATAGGGGGAAGGTATGGTAAAGGCTTTGAACTCCCTCAAGAATTCCATGTTAATGAGAAAGTCAAAGTCATACATAGTCAGGCAGAGAAAGGTCTACCTTAGCGCTACATGTGAAAAGGTCTAGCTCCAGGCCGCGAACTACTCCATCGACAGTTTAGGCCTTGGAATTTAGCGTCTTCAACCAGCCTTGACTTCCTACAAGCCAAGTCTCTTTGCCTCACTAATACGAATGAAGTTCTGAGTGCTACCCCTATCTAGCTAGATGGATAATTTCCTCATGATATGTATAGGCATTTTTTACTATCTTATATGAAAGGCAGGATCAAAGGTACGTAGTCGCTATAGCGAAACTATTGGAAAGAAAGGCGGGCTATCAGCAGAGCGAAATAGGGTGCTAAAGAAGGTCAGGGAGGTCAAAGGACGGGATATAATCTAATCTAAAAGGCTCCCAGTATCAATCAGTATAAAGAAAGAGATAGGCGATTGCTGAACTCATATAAAGATATAGAACCCAAGGCTTTACTCATCTAGACAGACTCTTTGATTCGAGCCTAAACCTAGGTCGAGTTGGAAAACTAGCCTAAAAGAAGAAGGCCAAAGCCATCCAATTACCTGAGATCTGTCCTGATGCCCCTATTGATGTAGTAGGTCCCTATCTTAAAGCGGAAGCACTGATCTAGGCCACAAAAGAACCCTTATGGCTTGTCCAATTCTTCTACCAAATGGGCTAAATCCATCTCTTTCAATCTCTATTTTCGCTAAACTTGCTTGCTTTCTTGCTTTCATGAAGCCGACCTTAACAGACATCTCTTCAATTTACGTAGATGGAAGATCCGGTGAATCAATTAAATTAGATGCAGCTTACCTAGATGCGGTGCTTGTCCCTCGAAGCGAAGGTCAAGACCAAGACATTGGGGATTCTTAATATAATATGACCGAACTTCCCTCAGGTCGAACGGCTATCGATCCTGGCCCGATGAGAAAAGGGTTGAACTCATGCTTGCCTTAACCTAATCTACTTGGTTGGATCCCAGATTCAATTCCATTAAGGTATTCATTCTCTTCATGTAAAGGAAGAGTTCAACAGAAGTCATCTCTCTGACACTGGCTGTTCTTTCTACCTAAACTTGCTTTTTGGCTTCTTTCATCAAAGATAGGTGTGAGCTAAAGACTTTTTTTTTCTCGCTAAACCCGTCTCTGATCTTCTCTACTGTTTTGGCTGCTTTCTTTCATATGGGTGTAAGGTTCCTAATGTTCTAACTCATAAAGTAGAGTCGTTCTCTCTTCCTGACCCTTCGGCCAAGCCGCTTTGTCTGTTCATTGGATTGATGAAGTCCCTAGGCGTACTATTCTCATAATTTCTAGCTAGGAATAAGGTAAGCACAGACGAAAAAGATGCGGGTCGAAAGCCCGGGAACGAATACTTGAACCTGTGATTCCCGATTACTCAACCCGACCGACCTTCTCTTAAGAGAGTTCACCCTTTCCCCCTTACCAAGGAGTAGTGATAGCCACCAAAAAGGGGAACGGGAATGAGGGGGGAATCATGGTGCAAACTCAAACTATTGCTGCTACTCTTTCTCTACGAGAGTGGAAATCAATCCAACAAGAAGAAAAGGGAATGTCCGGTGACTGGCACTGACTTCCTTAATTCACTCCTGCAGCTGAGCTGTCGCTAGCATGAACTGCTGTTGGTTTCGAATGAGACCTTGGGCTTGCACCAATCAAATCCACTCCACACCTCACTCTCCCTTACCTTAGGGTATGCGTCTCTTCTAGCTTCCTTTGTATATTGGTTGCTGCTTTGAACATGACATTCGTACCCAAGGCAACGAAGTTGGCAGGCATTACTGTGATCTTGAAGCCCTTGCTTTAGTGAGTTTCCCTCCTGACCCGAAAGCAGGTAGTTCAGTTCCTGACCTCGGCTCATTCCCTTCAGTTTTTAAGTGAAAGCGCGGTTACGGGTTTCCTTTTGTATCAGCATTGGCGATTGATTTATCCTTCTCATCCGGTCTGCCTGTCTGTTGAGTATTCGATATCGAGTGAAGTGTACTCACCTTCTTTTGCCTAAGCAATTCACAATTTTTCTTTCGGGTAAGAACCTTCTTTATCTAAGCTACCACTGACGTGACGAAAATCGATTTGAGTTTAGGCCTTGCAAAGCTATAGCGCTAGGCAGCAAGTCTTCTCAAGACTACTTTCTTTGTTCTAAAAGTGTAACTACTAAGATCCTCTTTCTTGCGCATTGTCTTCTTGATTCAATCCTTTCTGGAAAAAGAGGAAGCAAAAGCAAAAGTCTACTTTAGAGCGAATTCCCCGGCTCTGGGGAAAGAGCCCCATAATGGAATGGCAAAACTCTCAAACCCCATATGCTTAGCTATTCGGGACAAGAATGTTTTTTAAGCCCGGCGATGACTCGGGAAGAGTCAGCCTTTACTTTAGACTCATTGTCCTATCGGATGAAGATGCCGGCTTGTAGGCAGTTTAGGGCTTTTTAGCTAGGGGCTCTGCAAGCGGTGACTGGTTCGAGGGCAAGGAAGGATGTTATCATTTTAAAGCCAGCTTAAGTAATGACTGATCATTACGCACTTCTTTTAAGATTGAAAGCTTTGAGTGTACAGAACTCTCCAGATGAAGGTAAACCCAATTCCTAATAGAATAGAATATGTTAACCCCTGAATGAGAGAGGAACGTATGGCCCTGGGCTCGGGTTTGAATGAGAAGCGGGTAGGACCCTCGAGCAAGGAGAGTATGTTGATCCTGAGATTTGTTATACATATATACCTAAAGCTGAATGATATTCTTTCAATAAGTGGGATTAAAGAAGAAGCTCTTTCAAAGGGCTGCCTCCCTTTTTTATTTAATCCGGACGTGATTGAGGCTGTCAGGTCTAGAGAAGAGAGGTCTGTCTATAGGGCCGTTTATCCCCGTTTTGTTGTTGTGCGGGGTTCCAGTCAACCGAGCCACGAATACTGGAAAAGTTCGCAGTTTACCGTCCCCATTCGGTCGAGCGAAGTGAAGGCCCTTGGCAAGGAAGCGTGGTTTAGCAGCGTGGTTTAAGAGAGCAGGCAAGTCAGTTAACAACAAAGAATGTTCGCGAGCGAGAAGAGCGAAGGGTTGATCGCCAGGTCCAATTCGAAACCCCCAGACGTCTGTAAACAAACGTCGAGCGCTACGGCCTTTTTCGGTCGTTGTTGACTTTCAGGGAGGGGTCTGAAAGAGCTCTTTCTGCTATCAGAATTTCATGTCCTACTTCAATTCAAAAGAAAAGGCTCGATGTAATTGACGTGGACCAACGTTTAAACACCTAAAGTCAAGAAGAGGTTTGCTTATAGAATAGCGAGAAAGCCCTAGAGGGACAGGTGCCGGGTAAAGAGAAAGAAGCTACTCTATTAGATTAGGCTAGTAGATTAGGCTAGACGAGAAGCAAATCGGGCTTTTGGCACCCCAACCTCCAAATCCATTTTACACGCATAAACGCGCTCGCTACGGCGGACTGAAATTATGAAAGGAAAGATTTTGAGGAAATTCGTCGAGTGCGACCAGTGAAGGATAGCAGAAGAAAGAGGGGATATGGTTTGGGTCGGGTCGGACCCTTCTCCTCGGCTGCTACCTACCTTTCTAGCCGACTACTTGAGACATACTAGAATCTCAGACTGATGTAACCTACTTTGAAATTTAGAGCAGACAAAGGGAAGCCCAAGAGAAAGAGATTTGGAAGAGGAAGCTACCTCTCTACTAAAGAGATTTGACTGAGAGAACAAGAAGTTCTCCCTATCACATCGTTTGCACATCGATACATGCCTGCTACGCTTCTCTTCGCGGAGCTTTGAGGGACATGATCTTATTGCTTCGTCCCCCCTTATCTCGGCCGTAACTAATCCACCCGATCGATGGGACTAAACCAAACGGGCCCTAAGTACCTTACCTTAAGAGATCGAAACCGCTATCCTTTTGACTCTTTCCACCCGAAATCATCTTTTGAACTTTACAGCCTGATTTAAGCAAGAAAGCAAGTTTGCTCTTATCTTTTACTTAAGCTACTGGAATGGTGTGGAACCCAAGCTAACTATCCACCTGAATGGAAAGACATCATTCCTTATTGACTACATCCTTCTTTGACATAGCAGCTAATGTGGCCAAAGCATCCGCCATTTGGTTCTCAACCCGAGGACCTGCGTTTAGAGTCCCGAGAACCTGGTTTTTTCTTATTTCATATAGATGGAAAAGAAAAGACAAGGGAGCGCACTCGATTGACCTTAAGAAGCCTTTGGCTCGACTGTCCCTGCCCTGATGTACTCCCAATGCCAAAGAGACCCTCTATTCTAGTTTAGCGAAATCGGGGTAAGAATTCTCTATTCTCGCTACGCCCCCTCTTTCTTAATGCATTCTCGCTACGCCCCTCTTTCTCAATGCCTTTAAGAATTAAGAAAGGGCTTGACCTGGAAGCAAACGCTAACTGAAAGGGATGATACGCGCTAAGAAGGAAGGTAGAATCTCTAGCTAGGACTGTTTTGAACTAAGCCAAAGCTGTGGACAATGGCTTTAGGGATCCAGAAAATATCTTTATTAGGAGTGCTGGCGAAAGGGTCAATGCATTAAGGAAATTCCTTTTTATTGATAGCGATAGGACAGGTGAAAACATCCCTACTTCTCAACTAACAGGCCTAGCATTGCTTCTTGCTCTCTAGGCTTGAAGGTGGCAAACCACTACCTCAGTCTTCACCAAGCCAGCAAGAAGGCATAGAGTCGAGACAGACATAGAGTAAAGAAAGAAAGGAAAGTCATCAGGAAAGGCAGAAGAAAGACAGACGCAATTGAAAGGGCTTCGCATCGAAAGCTACTCAAATTGAAATTGGCAAAGCAGCAGCAAGAGAAGGAAGGCAAGAAGAACTAGCTGGAGCGTAAATACCAATGGTAGGAACATTAGATAGGAAGACTCTTTATTTTGGTCTAGTGGGGATATTGAATCTTAACTCTCCTATTTATTAACTCTCTTTTCTAACTTGCTAACTAGAGCATACACTATATCTATAAAAGAAAGCATTCTTCTGCTAGCTAAGAGGTAGGGCTGTGAGCTGTAACTAGAGGAGTTCCCGGCTTGTGGCTTTAAAGATATCTTACAGCCTACGAAAAAAAAGCCCTAAAAAACCATCAGTAGTGGGCTTGATGTGTGATAACCTATTGATGGACTTTAAAGGGCCTAAAGATGCTGCTCTTTGGCCTTTTCGATTGAGCAACCTATGAAGAGTTGTAGCCTACATAACCTACCTCCCTTCCCTGCATTTCTTCCTCTCGTTAAGAACGCACTTTTGATCTAAAAGACCGTCTACCATGATATCATTTAACCCAAGCCAAACGAAACCTAAATACGCAATAATGGTCACCACACTAGCAAGGAAAAGGAGGATACAAGAAAGAAAAGAGCTAAGGGACGAAGCCTAAACTTAGTAAGATTAGGAGATAATGGGCTTAGGATAGCCCTTTCCCTGACTCGGCTAGGTAGGACCCAGACCTGGCTGACTGGATTGCTTGTTCCCTGCTTCACCCACAAGGAGAGAAAGTGGGATGAGTACTCATAGTGGGCTGGATTCTTATTCTTCTTTCTCTTATCTTAAAGCCTTTGTGACCTTTAGTTCCCTGCGGGGCTGTTACACACTTCCCCATACCTGAACTCACTCTTCAATTCAATCAAACTTTATCTGACTTTACAGCAGAATAAAGACGCGTGAATTACGTAGAGTAACCGGTGAACCTTCATACTTTCTTTCTCCCCTAGCGGGGGGTCCCCTGAGGGCTAGTTAGACCTCTCCCTAAACCCTGAACTGCCTATTTCAACTTCCTTTTTTCTGACTTTCGAGCGAGGAAAAGAAGGAGGAAATTACGTGTGATGACTGGTGAACCATCATTCTGACTTTCAAAAGGCGGACTAATTCCATACTCTAGCAAGTAAGTGAGGAAGCCTTAGCTTAGAGACCTTCCTAGAGCTAGCTCTTTTTAGCCAGTTCGGTAAGTTTGCTGAGAAAGAGAGAGAGGACTTGTTATAATTGACTAATTGGCCCGAGGCCGAGCAAGAATTATCCAGTATATTATTGATTGATCTGCAAGCAGGAATGGAGGCATTGCATTCTGTTAACTACTTATAGCATACCTATATAGAACCTAGGCTTCAGGATTGCCCTGAAGCAAGTAACTGAACGTTGGGTAAGGGAAGTGTGGAATTGAGACATCTTCCCAGGGGGGAAGGAAAGGAAATTGTGCAGGATCGAGCCCTGGCCTTGGAAGCCATCCATTCAAGCCTTATGGGGCGAGATCTTGTAGGTAATTGTCTATATAAGGATTATCTTCCTTCTGTCTTTCTTCAAATGCGTCATCTAGTTGATCGAGAAACTGTAGGCCAAAAGAGCCTAGCCAAAAGGCCAAAGAGCCTAGCCATAAAGTCAATTCAATTCAGAGTTCCGTCGTGAGACGAGGAGAGAGAACTCAATAGGATTTTTCGCGGCTAGAGAATAGGCGATTGGCACGAGCGAAAGTATGATTAGGATTCTCATTCTCGAAAGAAAGTAGCTAGGGAGAGAAGGCAAATCGGAAGGAAGGAAAGCCGTTCATGACCGACTAGACTGACTCCTTATTTAAATAGTCATATGGAAAGTTATCCCCCTCGGGAGAATTGGCCTACCTCACATTTCCCTTCTACGAGAAAAGAAAAAAAGATCTCCTTTTATCCAACCCCATCTTTTTGGCTTCAAGTCTATAATACGAGACCACCCAAGCAAGCAAGGAAAGAGTCAAAGTCAAGCAGGACTGGCCTCTTTCTCTTCCCTGAGAAGGGCTTATTCCGACAAGAAAAAGGATAGTCTAAGACTCTTCGATATGAATTTATACTAGGAATTCGGAAGAATCTTAAATGCTCCCGCTCTGCATGACAGGCGAGGTAGGATAGAGAAGAGGGTTGCCTAGATAGATGTTCTCTATAGGTATGCTATAAGTAGCTAACAGAATGCAATGCCTCCTTCTAGTGGCGGTCGGTCGAGCTGGAACTTGGCTCCGTGAGGGGGAAGAACCTTTACTTTTGCTTTAATTCTATTGGGTGGGAGGCATGGTGGAAGCCCAGCCCGCACCACACGTTCTCTGATTGAAAAGCAAGTTTTTCTCCGCTCCGGGAATTCCAGCAGACGTGATACTGGTTCAGCAAACGGACTCAACATTTCACTTACGGAAACAGAAAGAGTGTTCGGGGATATTTGAAAAAGCCTTTCAGATACAAGAATAAAGGCGACCAACGGAAGCACTTCCACGACATGGGAAAGGGATCATGGGGTGAGGAAAAGAAAGAAAAGGTGCAAGGTGAGGAGATATCGAGAGGTAGAATAGGTGAAATGAGTTCAAAGGAATTAGTTAAGACACGCTTCTTTAGCACAGGCCACGGAGTGAAGTTGGAAGGTTCAATGAGCTACGCGAAGGGAAGATCTTGGGCACTATGGTTGTCTATATACAAGTGGCGTAGGCGAAGCTGTGGTCAATCGAATCTGCAACTCGGCTTTATTGCTTTATTGCCTAGTTTCTTCTTTCCGGCAGTAATGCTTGATAGAGGAAATGCCTCACCTGAGAGTTCAAGTTCAATCCCATCACTTCATGCCAGTCTTGATCTGACCTCGATTCCGCCCTTACTTCAACTTCACTTAAAG
>CANYLF013939121.1:0-20514 GCA_948193215.1 Bocquillonia castaneifolia
TGTCCCAGAGATAACAAATTCTTCTTCATGCCCTCCACATGTTGCACTCCTTGAATAGTGCGGACTGTTCCATCCTGCATCTTCAAGCTGATGGTTCCAATGCCTACGATTTTTAAGGCATTATCTTCACAACTATACACAGATCCTCCTAAGATAGGTTCATAATGATGGAACCATTCTCTTCGAGAAGTCATATGATAAGTTGTTCCTGATTCAAGAAGCCATACATCAGTAAATTTCTTCCTGCTCTCCATTGAAATTGCTGCTTAACAGCACAATACATTTCCATCATCTGAAGTGCATGCCACATTTCCTTGAGGATTGGAATTTTTCAGACTCCAACAATCCTTCTTCAGGTGACCTTTTCCTACCACAGTGGTAGCATTTAACTTCTTGATTTTGATCTACCATGATTGTGACTCCCACTTGGGCCACGTTCTATTGATCTCCCTCTCATCACCGTCAAGGCTTCCACTTGGTGTGAACTTGCCTGCTTGTCCTCCTTATTCCTTCACCAATTTTCTTCTTCAAGAATAGCGGCTGTTACATCATCAAAAACCAAAGAATCGAATTGAACACTATTTGTTAAATTGTTGATGAGTTGATCATACAAATCAGGTAGACTTTGAAGTAGAAGTTCTACACGTTCTTGTAACTCTATTTTATAGCCCAAAGATGTAAGCTGAGAAAATAAAGTATTCAAGACATTGAGGTGCTCTGTCACTGAAGTAGATTCTGACATTCTCAAGGTGTAAAGTTTCCTCTTAAGGAAAATTTTATTATGTAACGACTTGGCTTCGTGCAGTTTGGTGAGGTGGTCCCAAATCTCCTTTGCCGTCTTCTTTTCTTCTATGCTAGGCAAGATCCCATCTGCAAGTGCCAGATGAAGGTTTGCAATAGCATTCCCATCTATCTCGTTCCATTTATTGTCTTCTGTGAATGTTGTCGACCTTTCACTGATAGCCGCAAGACAATTGTCTTTTGTCAATACAGCTTTTATCTTTAATTTCCAAAGAGAAATTTCTCCCGTTGAATTTTTCAATCTTAAATTTTCCCGCTATTGCTTCTATCATAAAATTTCTGCAACAGTAACAAATGAATAGTAACGGCTGCTACATTGATGAATAGTATGGGCTGTACAGTAACAGGTTGATGAATAGTGACGGTTGCACAGTAACGGGCTGCATAGTGATGGGCTGATGAACAGTAACGGGCTGGACAGGCTGATACAGATTTTTTTCTTTCACTTATTTCTTCACGTGAACAGTACCATGCAAAAAATGCAAAAGTTACTATTTTACTATTCATCAAAATTACTATTCTGACGTCCATTTTTAAAACCGGTTGAAGCATAAAACTCCACGTAATTTTCTCTTCCTCGTGGTATATTTTGTTTTAAAAAAAATACCACAACAGTAACCATGCAACAATTCATGCAAAAGTTACTATTTTACTATTCATCAAATTACTATTTCGACGTCCGTTTCAAAAATGGGTTGCAGCAGAAAACTCCACGTAATTTTCTCTTCCTTGTGGTATATTTTGTTTTTCAAAATACCACAATTTTTGAAACCCCTACCGGGTTCTTGACACCTTACAAGGGTGAATAATAATCTAATTTATTTTCTGATGTGGAGGATCCATTTTAATGGCAGCCACAGAGCATACAATAAATAGATATATATATACACTCAAGTTAGGCTCTGATACCAATTGTTGAGAAAATCGGACTGGATAGAGCAACAGCATAGCTAATAATTTGAGAAAAATAAAGCTAAAGAATAATAAAATTAGAACACATAGATTTTACGTGAAAAATCCCTAAACAAATTAGGGTAAAAACCACGGGCAAGGACAGAAGAGTTTCACTATGAGAAAATAATAGGAGTTACAACCTCTCTATTTTTAAAAGAGAAAACACTGAAAAATCTCTCTTTATAATATGAGAAAATAATCACTCAACTCTCTAATATTTTTCTCTATCTCTCTCTATATTTTTTTCTTTTAACTCTAGGATGGGATGAATTTCCTTCCAACATCCCCTGCCTATTTATAGGCAGAGGATTATGTGTTAAAAAGTGTAACACCTCCCGCGCCTGCACTAAAAAAATAAAAGCACTAAAAAACACCGAAAATACACCAAAAGCAAAAGAAAAAAATTTTCTTTTCTTTCAATTGTTGCGGCGTGGCACACATGCTAACATCTGTCTCGCACTGAAAGATAAATTTGCGCACCAACAAAATATCTCATGTGATTTCAGATAGCTATATTTAGAAGAAAATAAAGTAGTCATCCGATAAGAGGAAGAATAAACTTTTTTATTAATATTATTTTCTTTCATTGGGATGTAGTTGGAACTTTATTTTGATGGGAAGTAGTTGGAATTTTTTTATGGGATGTAGTAGGGACTTTATTGACTTATTATATGATGAGGAAAAAAAAAAAATAAGAAATCACAAGAAATAAGGTTGGATTTGTTCCTTAATTTTATGAAAAAGATTAATGTTGGCTAAAAGTTAGCAATCATTAGTTTTCGATGCTGAGCATTGAGATATAGTTTTAGAATTTGATGGCGGAAATTAAAGTTATGATGCAAGGGGAGTAAGTTGGAAGATTCAAGGCAAATAACTCTCAAGTTATCAATCAACTCTACCGAGACTTTTAAGATAATGTATCAATTTATTTTTTTCTAGAACTTATGTAGATCTGATTGAGAGAATTGATACAGCATGACAGATGTCGTTTTTCTTACGCATTTGTTAGGACCACCTGAGTCAGCATATAGAGCCAAAATAGAGTAAACTGTCAGGTTGCTAAAGAACAAAAACTGTTTTCTCATTTCTTGATTTTTAGAAGCATTTATGCTACTGGTTTTTGGCTGCATTATAAAATTGTCATCTCACGCTAAATCCATAAGAGAATAGAGAAAAGACATGAATGACTTTTTTGGCATTTAGGGCAACCTTTCTTAAAGGTTTCATGTGCACTATATATAATGCACTTTCTGCATCATTCAAAAAGAGAGAAGAGAGACTTCATTTGTAGAAAAAGTATTTCATTGAGTACTCTTCAAATTATGCATTATGTCCAATGATCATTATTATCATCTTGTCTCAATCAAATCATTATAGCTTGTAAAGAAGAAATGGAGAGATATTAAATGCTTTTTATTTTTTTATTTTAAAGGAGAGCAAGATCTTGCGAATCTTGCATAGTTTCAAAAACTATTGAAAATCTAGATTTGATAGCTTAGGGCTGTAAATCTAAAGGTTTTTCTCTTAGCCTGCAAAAGAGAACTAGTAGATTGTTGAAATCCTTAGGTGAAGAGCCTTAGGTAGTAGATGTAGTCTAAGAACGAACAACTATAGATCTCTAAGTCTCAATCTCGTTCGCTCTATTCTATTAGCTTCAATTGCAGTTCTATAATATTAGCTTTTAATATAAATATAAAAATATCTTCTGTTTTAAAAGACTTTTAATCTCAGTTTTATTTTCTTCTGTTTAGCTTTTAGTTTTTGTTTAAAGTCATACATATAAAAAAAATACGTAAAAAGAATCTTAAAGAAAAATGTATTATATGATTAGCTTCACTTTTGATTATTCCGCTTTTAATTGAAATTTTTTTATATACTTTTATTTCTTATTGTAAGATGAGAGAGACCTTGCTACAGTATTTATAGATTTACAAACATTGAATATAAGATTCATATAAAAGGAAAGCTAACTAATTGATGTGCAAGATTTTTTTCTTTTGATGGTGATCTTCTTTAATGCCATGATTCTTGTGTTTGATTGCTTGATTGGTGGGAGAAGATTGCTTTAATATCTTACCATTTTGATATGATTGAATCACACTAGCTAGAATCTCTCATATATTCTCCATAATCTCCCTTGCTTGAATATGAAAACTATTCTTGAGCCCTTTCCTTATTATCCATGATTCATTAGTCTCCTTATCTCTCCGGATTCCAGGCTCAATTAGGTGATCTAATAGGATATGAATTTGATTATGTTGTAATATCTTAATACCCTCTTGCAAACTTGGCTGAGGTGTAAGGCAAAGTTTGGTGTGAAAATAATCCAAGGCAGCTTTAGGTAGTGGCTTTAAGTCGTTCGTTTCAGTTGTCATCCCTTATGATTTCTATTACCTATTGTATTCTTAATCTGATATGATCTCTATAATAACCCATGTATTGCTGCCTATATATGTATTTATAACTACATCATTGAAAATGTGAATTCTAATTTACCATATCATGGTATCAAAGCCCTGATGCTTCCCAACTTCTCTGAAATTTGTTTTTTATAAGCATTATTGTGTCCTCGCTTGTTTCCAGCACCACTCCTTCCATTACAACTGCATTGCCTAACATCTCTAGTCAGCAGCCAATTAAGCTTCAATCCACCAACTATCTGCTATCGAAGGCATAACTCATGCCTTTGCTTAATAGTTATGATCTGGCCTCACACATCTCTGAAAACTCACAAATACCACCACAAACTGTTAATAATAATCCAAACGCTTAATACCTTACCTGGATCCGAAGAGATCAGATGCTGCACAGTTGGATTGTTGGATCCATATTCTAATAGTTTATCCCTTAAGTGGTCGGTTCTACCACTAAGAAGGATGTGTGGAACAAACTTGTTGATGCCTATGCCTCAGGCTTGAAGCACAAATATGAATAATTAAAAGCAACTTCTACTGACTCCACAAAAGAAAACTCTGAAATGATTGCTCAATATACGCAGCGGGCAAAGTCAATGTACAGCCAGCTTACCGCTCTCGGTCATCAAATTAAGGATGACAACTTGGTTCAAGTGATCATGAATGGATTGGGACCTGACTACAGGCCTTTCATTCACTTTCTTGAAAATCGACTAGATGTTGTCAACTTTGACGATTTGTATGGACTCCTCTTGAGTGAAGAGGCAAGTTTGATTGCTGACAATAGCATAAAATCTTCCTTCTAGCCGAGTGCTTTTAGCACCACCTTACAACAACAATCACCTCAACATGGAGGAGGTCAAACTCGTGGAAGAGGTCGTGGATATCGTGGTCGTGGAAGAGGACAATCCTCTCGATCATACCCAGCAAATTCTTATAATCAGTTTTCCAATTATTTCAGTACTGCCAATGCACAACCAAGCTATGCCAATGGCTCTCCAGACCTCTCAGCACTTACTTGTTTCAATTGCTATAGTTTAGGACACATCATCAAAAATTGCTCCTCACCAAAAATAAATTATGCTTTTCCTCCCTAGAATAACCAGCAACCATACAACAACTTCACCGCCATCACACAACAACAGCCTTGGATCATGGACACCAGTGCCATTCACCACTTCACTCCTAACCTTGACAACCTACAAACCAACACTATTTACCAAGGCAATGATGAGGTCAAAGTTGGCAATGGTAATACCCTTCCAATATTGCATGTTGGATCTTCAGTCTGCGATTCTAATAACGTTTCCTTTAATATGCAAAATATTTTTTGTGTTCCAAATATGCAAAATAATCTATTATTTGTATCTGCATTTACTGATTCTAACAATGTTTCCATTGAATTTTTTCCCTCTTATTTTGAAATAAAGGATATTCACACAAAGGATTTGCTACTTAGAGGTAGTGCTTTTTATTCTCTTTCTTCAGCCAAGATGTTTTTCACCAACACCGAAGATGACCATGACTAGTTCACTCTCTACATGGCATTAACGGCTTGGCCATGCATCTCTACATACTGTTCAAAATGTTCTTATTCAGACTAGAATTTATGTTTCATAGAATAAAAATTCCAGCATGTGTCATTCTTGTTGTATATGCAAGAGTCACAAACTGCATTTCTCTTTGTCGCATTCCGTTTCTAACGGACCTTTAGATTTAATTTGCCCATATTTGTGGGGTCCTGCCCCTGTTTGTTCAATTGATGGTTTTCAATATTATGTTTTGTTTTTGGGCCATTACAGTCGATACTATTGGATTTATTATCTTCGCAAAAAATCTGATGTGTTTAATGTTTTATTCAATTTCAACATGTAGTAGAAAATTGTTTTGGTCGACCCATTAAAATGTTTCAATCTGACTCGAGGGGAAGTGGGGGTGAATTTCAAGTCCTCACTTCATACTTTACTGAGCATGGAATCACACTTCACAGCTCTTTCCTAAAAACACCTTAATAAAATGGTCATGCAGAACGTCAACATCGCCACATTGTTGAATATAGACTTGCATTACTAAATCACTCTCATGTTCCTACCAAGTTTTGCACTTATGCATTCGACACTGTGATACATGCCATAAATAGATTGTCAACATCTGTTTTAAATGGTTCATCTCTGTATTAAAAACTTTTCAATCTATTCCTGCCTATCATGAATTATGAGTTTTTGGGTGTCAATGTTATCCATGGTTAAAACCTTATGCTAAAAATAAATTTCACTCAAAGTCATTTTTATGTGTGTTTGTTGGTTACAGTAACTTGTACAAGGGCTATATTTGACTTGATTTTATTACTCAAAATTTTTTTTACTCATGTCACGTCGTTTTTAATGAACAAGTATTTCCATTTGCCAAGGATTACACCGGCTCCTCAATCCTTTCCTGCAATAATTTTTATTGATCCATCCTTCTTACTAAATTCCCATATCCGAACACTATCCCAACTGACAGTCCTAGTCCAATTACACCATAAACACCAACATAACATTTATCTCCTAACTTCACCCAAACACAACTGGAGCCAAGTAATATTTCTTCCATTGGCCTCCAACTTCTAGTTAACCTTACCAAAAATTCAAACCATTCTACTACTTCACGTCTTACAACCACATGCATGGCAACAAGATCACAAACTGGTAGTTTTAAGCCTAAGATGTTCCTCTTTCAAGTTCTACATGATCTTGAACCCACCACATTTATACAGGAAGCCAAAGATCCACTTTAGCGTGATGCCATGAATGTTCAAATCAACACTTAGGATTTAGTTCCCCTTAACGACAACCACAATAATATGGGATGTAAATGGGTTTTTCAAATCAAGCGAAAAGCTAATGGATCGATAGACCGGTACAAAGCTCGCTTAGTCACAAAGGGCTATCATCAACGCCTAGGTGTGGATTTCCTTGAAACATACAATCTTGTGGTCAAGCTTATGACAATTTGAGTTGTTCTTGGACATGCGGTTTCCAACAATTGGGACATACGTCAACTTGATGTGTCAAATGCTTTCCTCCATGGGTTTATTAATAACCTCCTAGATTTATTTATAAAAATGCCCCTCATCATGTTTATCATCTCAAGAAATCTTTGTACAGTCTTCACCAAGCCCCTCGACAACAGTAACTTTGTCTTTCTCAAGCCCTTGCTCTTGTTTTTGGTAGCATCCAAAAAAGATAGCTCCTTTTATTTTTTTCGATCATAAAGGCATTAATCTTATTGCTTGATTCATGTCGATGACATCGGATTGACTGGTAGCCATTCTTCTCATCTTCGACAAATAATTCAGTTTTTGAGTGCCTCTTTTAAGCTTAAAGACCTTGGGTTCCTTCATTATTTTCTTGGAGTTGAAGTTGCAAAGGTTGAAGGTGGTGTCCCTCTAAAGCAAACAAAATTTATTTGAGAGCTTCTTTCCAAAGCTAATATGGATTCAGAAAATTCCATTTCAACACCTGCATGTTCCTTCACCTAGCTTGTTGGGTCCTCTACTGATCAGTTGTTGGATGGCACTTTTTATCGGAGTATTGTTGGCAGCCTCCAATATTTGGCTCTCATGGGGCTTGATATTTGTTATTTAGTTAATAAGGTATCCCGGTATATGCACTCTCCCACTAATGCTCATTGGGTTACTGTTAAACACATATTGTGTTATTTGTAAGCTACTTTACATTATGTCTGGCTTCTTTCTTCTTCATCATCCAATGTCATTCTTGCATATAGTGATTCTGATTGGCCGAGTTTATTATATGATTAGAAGTCTACATCCAAAATTTGTATTTTTGTTGGATCAAATTTTGTAGCTTAGGGTTCTAGGAAGTAACGGACTGTTGCTAAATTTTCCATTGAAGCCGAATATAGAGCCTTGGCACATACTGAAATTGAATTGCAATGGATTTTATCCTTGCTTAAGGAATTGGCTCAGCTTATTCCTCGATATCCAATCTTGTGGTGTGATAACTTGGGCGCTATATATTTTACTACTACTCTCTTTTCCATTCTCGGTCAAAACATTTGGAGATTGATTATCTTTATGTTTGTGATTTTGTTGCTCAAAAGCTCCTGGAGTTCGGTATATCTTAACCAAAGAACAAATTGCAGATATCCTAATGAAGCCACTACCGAAGACACAGTTTTAGCATTTACGTGACAGATTCACCATCAATTGTTATGATGATAAACTTGCAAGAGGGTGATAAGGATAAACTTGTTTGTTTCAGTTATTATCCCTCATGATTTCTATTACCTTTTGTATTCTTAATCTGATTTGATCTCTATAACAACCTATGTATTACTGCCTATATGTGCACGTATGACTACATCAATGAAAGTGTGAATTCTTATTTACCATATCAGATATCCGCCATTTGCTCAGTAGAGGAAATATGTGGGGTAATGACAGAAGACCCAATGCAACTTTCTCACGAATAAAATGGTAATCTATTTCAATTTTTTTGCTTTGAGCAAGAAAAATGAAATAGACAGCCATATGTAGGGCACTAATATTGTCACAAAGCAAAACTGGAGGTTGTGACTGAGGTACATGAAGATCACATAGAAGAAAGGTTAACCAAGTTTAGCTAGAGTATGAGCCATGGCGTGATATATAGCTTCAGTGTTGGAATGTGAGATTGTTGGTTGTTTCTTTGCACAATAATAAATGAGATTTTAACAAACCCGTCCAATCTACTAGTCGGACAAACCTGCCCAATCTGCATTAGAAAAACCAGAAAGATCAAGTGTGGTGTAACTACTAAAATTCATGCCGAAGGTAAGAGAGCCTTTAACATAGCGTAAAATACGATGAACCATTTTCAAACTAGCATAAGTAGGGCCCTACATAAACTTAAAAACATAGTTAACTCTGAAAGAGAGATCAATATAAGTGTGAGTTAAATATTACAAAGCATCAACAATGCTACGGTAGAAAGTTGGATCATCTAACAGCAAAGAGTTGGTAACAACTTTGGACTTTGAGTCCATTAGGGTGTTCATTGGTTTGCAGTCAAGCATTTAGGCTTTGTCAAGAATGGTGTCGGGATAATGAGAATGAGATAGAAATAGACCATATTGAGGTTTGACGAACCTCAATACCAAGGAAATGACGTAAAGGGCCAAGATCTTTAATGGAAAATTCAGAATGGAGAAGCTCGACAAAACCAGCTAGAAGATGAGAGCTAGAACCTATTACAAGCATGTCATCAACATAAAGAAGGAGTATTGATGTTCCTTGAGAAGAATGTGAAATAAATAAGGAAAAATCTACTAAACTAAAAAAGAAACCATGCTGAATCCATGGCAGATGATGATGGTAAAAAGACTGAACCCACACTTGATGCACCTAAAGCGCCACCTATGAGTCTAGAGTTCCATATCCTCAAAGATTGAAGAAAACTTAACAAGATCTTTAAAGATCTAGGTTTCTGGATGTGTTCAAGAAATTGCACATCAACATTCCATTTGTAGAAGCTCTTGCCAACATGCCTGCCAATGCTAAGTTCTTGAAAGATGTTGTATCTAGCAAGAAGAAATTAGAGGAGTTTCAAACAATCACATTGATTGAGGAGTGCAATAGCATCATATCTTAGTGAGTTCCTCTAAAATTGGAGGACCCAGGAAGTTTTACTTTCCCTTGTGTGATTGGTGATTGTACTTTTAATATATGTTTATGTGATTTAGGTTCTAGTGTGAATTTAATGCCATATTCTGTATTTAAAAGACTAAGGTGGTGTTTGATAAAACTGAAAATTAAGTGCTGAAAAATTAAGCACTGAATTTTAGGTGCTAAATGTGATAAGTCCTGAAAATTTTAAATGTTGAATTTAATAATCTGTTTGATAACTTCAATCACTGAAAATATTATTTTTTTCATTAATAAATTTTAAAATTTATTTTTTTAATTTATAATCATTAAAAATGCATAATTTAAATTATAAGTAATTAGAAAAACTAATTATAATTGTATATAAGGGTATAAAAGTCAATAAAATTACAAGTCAAATAAAGTGTATAAATGTAAAAAAAGAGTTTTTGATTTATTAAAGATAATATAAGTTTATATAAACTATTTTAGCAAAAAAAATTGAATAAAAACTATTGATAATTTTCAGTAGAAATTTTAAGTCAAAAGTTTTGACTTATTATTTTAAGTGGTTTTTGACTTAACTGATTAAGTTAAGTTGATATTAAATTGTGTTATCAAACATGACTTAATGTAAATAAGTGCTGAAAATTTTAATTTAAGCAATAAGTTGGGTTATCAAACACCCCCTAAGACTTAAAGACATATCACCCACTATACTTACTTTACAATTGGCTGATAGGTCTTTTAAGAGACCCGTAGGGATTATAGAGGATGTCTTGATTAAAGTTGACCAATGTATTTTCCCTATTGATTTTGTTGTGATTGATTTTGATTTTGGGTAGACCTTTTATGAATACCTCACGTGCTTTAGTTGATGTTCATGATGGTAAGTTGACTTTGAAATTTAGGGATGATAGCATAGACTTTAAAATTAAACAACATGACATAAATAATGCTTTTAAAAGAGTGGATGTTATTGATGATAGTGTCATGGATGTTTTTATTATTAATACTGATGTTAGTAAGTCTTTAGAGAATGGTGTCAAGAGTGATATGAATACTAAAATTATGATGAATAAATTACCTTTGCATGTTAGCATTACTCCTACACCACTATCTATTGAGGAACCCTTTGTTGTTAGGCTTAAACCTTTGCCTAGAGCATTTAACTATGCATTTATGAAGGATGATGAAATTTTACCATTGATTGTAGATCTTAGTGGAAAGGTGAATGGTCAAAGATTGAATCCATATAATGGAGGAAATGTAGATAATGCACCATCTACATTCTAAATAGACTCAATAGATTGAAGTGGAACATCAAATAGTCAAGCTATTAACTATAACCAAGCGCTCATTGGGAGGCAACCCAATTTTAAAAATTTAATTTTTGCTTTATTTGTTCTTTGTTTTATTTTAGGTTTTCATATTCATTTATATTTAGTCATTCATTTAATTAAGTAAATATATCTTTGATCTAATAAGTTGAGTTTTTATAAGTATGGATATTATGATTTACTTTTTATGGATGGCTATATATATGATTATTAGTATTTTTAGGTTGTTTGGATTTATCTAGTATGATAGTATGTTTGGTGTGTTTTTCTCTATTTTAGGTTGTAGAAAAAATTGGGAGATTAACTCCTTTTATCATTTTCATATCTAATGTGCATTTTTATATTTTTGTTGTTGTTTCTCCTGAATTGAGAGTTTTTGGTAAGTGCATTATTTCCGATGTTAGGAATTGCGATTCAGGAAAGTTTTCTTTTATTTTGCCCTTTTCTTTCAGTTTTTGTTTAGTTTGAGGGAAATGTAAATTTTAAGTGTCGGGGAGGGGATTAAACTTGAATTGATTTAGAAATTGTGAGTATTTATGAGTTTTAAGTGACCAGACATGGACAGAAAGCGGGGAATGAAAGTCTCGAAAAGGATCAGGTTTATCATATCTAATATTTGGATATTATGGATTGTAAATTCTTAGGTTGGAAGTTGTTTTCTTAGTTGATTCGCTGTTATAAATGTATTTTAAAGCTTTTTCTTAGCTATTTTTGCCCTTGTTTTAGGTTGTTTTTATGTCTAGCAGCTAACATAGGTGGTGACATGGACTGTTTAGGTCATGTTGACCTAGTGTTAAGCAGTTTTTAGGTTTCCAGCAAACAACGCTAATGTAACACGGGTTGCTCAACCCATGTTGACTAGTTTTTGTAAAAAAAAAAAATAAAAGTGTTTTCATAGTTGTTCCTGCCTTTTTTCCAAGGACTGGTGGATCTAGTACTGGAACTGGTCCTGGAACAGATCTACTCTGATTGTGCACTTTGCTTTAGGCATGCCAGAGAGTGGAGGTCTCCCAATTAATGTACCTGACTTGTCAAACGTTTTGTGACTGTGGATCCACTACGAAGGTATCCCACAGATGCCACTAAAAATTCAATGTGAAAATAATGAAGGTGCAGATCTAGTAACGTGAGCGATTATTGGTAGAACTGGCTGTCAAACTAAAGAATTAGTATGTATGATTGAATTGACTGAAAATTAAAGAAGACTAAGAGTAAATGAAATTGATTTGCTAAATAAAAGGAATAGACTTGAGTGAAATGAAAAGGGTTTATAATTATAAAATTGAACTGGATACAAAGAAATTGAAATGATATTGACGACAAACTCTAAAATAAAGCTAAACTTAGTTGAGCTAAATTTGTATTGAATTGTAGTTTTGTTGGATTTGCCAGTCCCTCTCTCAGTTCTCTTTATCCCATTTTATACTTGGCGAGGATTTTCTCTATTATGGAGCAGTTCCTTTGTAGAATCAGCTAGAAACAAAGCCGTTACCACCATATACATGCTGCCATAGATCTTGGACACATTACTAGTTTCTCTTGCCCATTCATAGTTACCGTTAATTTTCTTGGCCGATTGTTACCTGTTCTTCCCATATTTTCGGCCTTCTTGTTACTCGTGGATTTCTACTCATCAACCATCTGCATTGTGCACGAAAATCTCACCATTTTTAGCTACTCATTGATCATGGAGATCCCCTCTAGAATCCTCTCCTACCGTGATTTCTTCCCTCACAAATAGGGACTATTCTTGCATAAACACAATCTCCTATTACCATGCCAAAACACATGGACGTAGCTATCTTCTCTACCCTTTACGTTTTTGATATCTTTATGCCTCTTGTTTACGTGTCAAGGCTTCAAACAACATCTACTACTGCCTTTTGTCTCACAACCAGATCTTCTGTTTTCCTTTTCCCCAGTCCATCACAATATGATTCTTTTTCAAACTAGTTCATGCCAAGATCTAGACCATCCTTTTATCTAATACTCAAAGACTCACGGCATTTTCCTATATCAATCTCAAACATCTCTATGTTAGTCAGGTCTGGCCTACTATAATGAACATTCGTATCAATTTAAGATCAACTGACCTAATCCCTCTATTGGCCTTCAGGCCCAACTAAGTCTTACTCCAAACCATATGTCCCGGGTCTGTTCATATAGTCTTCCTTGGTATTTTCCTTTATTCTATCAAGCCCGCCAATCCTCATGCCTTCCTTTCATTGCCGAACCTAGCTCTCATTAGATCTAAATCTTTTGTCATAAAGATCTATTAGAGTAATCCCCACTCAACTAAGTATCTTTAGAACTAGATCTGTCTACCTTGGAATGTCAATCCAACCGGACCTGGCCTTACAATGGGCCAAATTATTTTGGGCACAAATAATTGCCCCCCTGCATATATACTTTAACTCTCTAGAGTTAAAGTTATATGCATACCAAAATGGCCTCATAGAATGGAGCATCTCCATCAATTTCCACATCACAGGGTAAAGGCCAGGTCTTTATTGAAGACGATGAGTTTTGGCTTGATCGGGTTATCTTGGATCCTCAAAGCAATGAAGACTGTTCCAATAAACAAAAAGATCTAAGGTACTAGCTCTCTCAAAAGGAGTCTCAAATTGAACAAGAGAATTTTGTTAAGAAATTCTACTCAGACTCCTAACCTCCAACGGTAATTTCTGAAATTATTCCTAATTCTGCTCCTTGTCCAGTAATGGCTAGTCCTTTAATTAACCAAAGTAATAACTGTCCTAGGCCTGTTACCAACTCTCCTTCAGCTCAACAACCCTTACTCCCTTCGAATTCTCCACTGGATAATGATCAATTAGTTACTGTTCACTCTAACTTTCTTTGAAATTTTATCTTGTCTGTTATCAACAATACTCCAACTCCATCTTGAACTCAAACACCTACTCCTAATCCTATCTTAAGTGAATTACCTTATACTGTTATCTTTGTAGCACCCTCTCAATTGCAATCTTCGACTTAGTTCACTAGAGTTCTCCCTATTCCTCTACTTCCATTCCCGATCAAATGCTTTCTTCCTCAACCAGCACTCCCTTACTTTAGAATATTCATTATGGCCGCCCCCACCAGTTTCAGAGTTTCTCATCCTTCTAGGGGTTCTTCTTCTATAGATCTAGCCGATGTCCTAGAGGACATGAGGACCGCTATAATCCCGAGCATAAAAGTGGCAGACCTGCCACCTTACTTCTCTTACCGGTAAGTTTGTATTACTTCTCTTTGGCCTCTTTTCTTTCCTCATGCTTGTGTCTTATGCCCTTTACAACCTTATTGTAGAATCAAAAACCATAATTTTGTCTATGCTAACTCCAATGAGAATGAATACCTCTTTGTCGCCTCTGGTTTCAATACTGAAGAATTACCAACCTTGCCCTGTTATGGTGCATCCAGTCCTAGCAACTTCCTGTTGGAGATCCCTACTACTGCTGTTAGATCTTACATCAAACCCTGGCCTCACACCATTGCACCCTGAGTCCAATGGTGTAAACGAATGAAGGACACTTTGAAGCTGATTGGGAGAGGCTCGGTATCACTCAGCTTGTCTACAGTACCTGCAACGTACTCCCTTACCAGTCGACCTTGATAATAGCGGCTCTGAAATTTTAGAGCACTTCTAGCAATGCTTTCATATTCCCTTTTAGACACCTATCCTTCACCCTAAAAGATGTTTTCTATCTCACAAGCTTACCAGTCCTTGGAGAGGACTGTGTCTGTTTAATATCTAAAGAACTAAATGCTAGGCATTTAATCACCATCAAGCATGATCAGTATAGCTCTTATTCAGCTATCATCAATGAAGCTCTTCGACATGCCGGACCTCCCACTGCTGGTGAGCATGTCTGATTCCTTTGGGTTATGCTTTGTAGGCATGTTTTCTATCCTACCACCAGTAGACCTCTTATGGACTTCCTTCCACTTTGTGAATACCTTGTGCTGGCAATGGGAATTTTATGGCTATGTGTAGTATTTTCTTGGCCAGTGTCTACCAGAACATTAGGAGAATATTCAATAAGGAACCACTTGATAACCCTCTATCATGTGGTGGTTCATTCAATCTTAGTTACTTACCTATTTTCCCGAGCTAAGATTTGATGTTGTCCAATAGGACGTAAAATTCTTGGCAGAAAAAACATGCCACTTACCAGTGTGACTGGGATTCTGGTAAGATCTACTCCTTCTTTCTGACTTGCCAAGAAAGGACTCATGCCCAGGTCTGTCCTTTTGATCCTTTAAACCACTGCCCTTCTTAGATCAAGACTTTTCCGGATTATCTCCTCCCAGATCTCTACCAATGTCTCCTACTCACCTATACCTTCTCCAGGGTATTTATGATAGGTAGGGATAAGGCTTTTAATGGCAGTACTTCTAGCTTCCCTTTGAGCTTTGAGCCTTATTTCCCCTACCTGTTAGCATGGTAGTTTGGTTTCAATTCTCTGTGTGTGTGTGTGTGTGTGTGTGTGTGTGTGCGTATTTATTTATTTATTTGGTTCTCAGTCATCCTAAAACTGGCCATTAGGCCTATTTCTTTCTTAACGTGGCCCTCAGGCCTACCAGATTATAATTCTTTCATCACTAAGCATAATTACACCAATAGTAGAACTGTAATCTACAAAATGGCCCTAAGGCCTATTACATTTGTAACTTGTAGACCTCCCACAAAGTTGGGAGGTATGGCTTTAGATATTAGCCATTAATATATCTCTAGTAAGGTTCTCCTTCCAAGCTTGCTAACCGGTAAGAATTCCCCTTTAAAACTCTGTGTATTTTGAATGGTCCTTCCCATTTGGAGACCACTTCCTAAATTCTCTGTCCTTCAGCCAGGCGGGAGAATCACTTTCCATACCAGGTCTTCTTCTTGAAAACTTCTCTTCTTCACCTTCTTATTGTATAGCCTGGTTATTCTCTTTTTTTGTGCAATCATGTGGTCCAACACCTGCAGCCTTGCATCTTCCAGGTCTTCTAATTCCAATAGCATGGCTTCTGAGAACTACTTTGGTGTCAAACCATGTTGGACTGCCAATCTGAGTGAAGGAACCACAATCTCTAAAGGTAGAACTACGTCATGACCAAAAGTCAAAGCATAAGGAGTAGTCTCTGTAGCTATTCTCTTGGAGGTTCTGTATGCCCATAATGTCTTTGATATAACGTTGTGCCAGTTCCTCGGGTTATCATCCAACATTTTCTCTAGGATACCAATAATTATCTTATTGGAAGCCTTGGCTTGCCCGTTAGCTTGAGTGTAGTGTGGTATAGAATTTAGCAATTTGATACCATTTACTGCGGTAAAGGCCCGGACCTCTTGACCTGTGAACATGGTTCCCTGATCTGTTGTGATTGACTCTGGTATTCCAAATTGATGGATGATCTCTTTCTTGATAAAGTCAATCACATCTCTCTTCTCCAATTTTACCATTGAGGCTGCTACCACCCACTTGGTGAAGTAATTTGTTGGCCCTAAGGACCTCAAGGCTCTTATCGTGATTTTATTGATACAAAACATTGTGTAATACTAATATGTTTGCTAAGTGTTTTTGTAGGTGATGGATGCAATGCAAGCATATGAAAAATGATATTGATGAGAAAGTGATGGAAAGTATATGAAGCTTGCTAGAGATGTCAAAGCTCTTAAGATGTTGAAACTCTTAAGCGTGATGGTGATATATATAAAAATTGTGCATAACAATTAGAAGATCACTTATCTTTAGACATGGTCACGCCTTAACAAAGATAATGGACTTTGATGAATGCTTATGTGCTTGGATAGGTTCAAGTGTTATCCTAAGAAAACACTTAGGTTAAGGGCTAGCTTAAGCTTGTGAGTAAACATTAGCTTCGGTGGATAGGTTTAAGTGTGAACCTAATGAAAACACTTGGAAAAAGGTGAGAGCTTAGAGTTTATAAGCTTAGGATATGATTTGGAGAGTTTGGGAATGGTTAAGATTGATTGAAGAATCAAGCTTTGAAGAAATCCAAAGAAGCCAATTGTGGGACTGCATACTAAGCTGGTATTTGGAGTAGCTTTCATTACATCTATTGAGATGCTATATGGTCGAATTATATATGGATGGAAAGCTATGAATGTCTACTTTCAACATCAAAAATTGGAATTCAATTTGGAGCATTACTTTGGGAGTTATAGATTTTCTAAGTGAATTATGTTCATGATTGAATGCTGAAAACTATGCAGATAAGTCAAGTTCAAAATGATGCCAAAAGTTCTAGGGAAGGAATTTTGACATGAAATTTTAAGGAGTTTTTGCCCTATATGGCTTTTGAATAACATCAAAAGGAGTTGTAGATTGGGAGAAATGGCTGTTGGAGTTAGTAGTACTCAGAATATCGAAGCACCAAAATGTCTTGATTTTTTAGGGCATGAAGATTGCCGAAATGGAAAAATTTTTTGACATACAAAATTGTAGAGAACATCTTGAAGATTCTACCATAAATATTTCAGAGCATTTGGAGGTCTGTACAAGAAGATATGGCTGTTGCAAAATCACGCCCGTGACTAGAATTTCGTGCCTGTGATTTGTCAGTCAGAAAGCCCCAACGGTCATCTGTTTTATAACCGTTGTGCCGCACCCGCTACCTGCACTTCTCGCCTGTGATTTTCAACTTTGACAGACATTAAAATAGCCCCAAAAAGTGTATGTTTTGATGGGGAAGTGTGGGCAACGGTCATGTGTCTTCATGAGCCTATAAATACTCATAAAAAAGAGTATTTTGGAGTAACAACCACTTCCATAATGCTCTCATAACATCTTTTAAACATTGAATTAATTTATTTGTAATTTTTTCATATTTTTGGTTGTGTGTGGGTAGTTAGAACTCTAGAGCATTTATTACTTGGGTTGAGTGATCTTTCTACCTTGTACAAGTGTCAATCTTTGTGAGGATTGGGAAACACTTGGGTTGGGTTTGGTGTTAGCCTTAGTAAACACTAAGTTATGAGTTAGCTTATCAAAACTCTCTTGTAAAGGTTTGGTGTTAGCCTTGTAAACACCAGGTTTGGTGTAACCCTTGGTAAACACTAGGTTTTGAGAGAGCCTTAGAAATTCTCTTTGTAAAGGTTGAAGGTAGCCTTAGAAATCTTCATTGTAAAGGTCGTGAGATAGCCTTTGAAATCTCACATTTTAAATGTTGGAGATAGCCTTATAAATCTCCTTGTAATCCTTGGTGGATAGTGGAACCCCAAATTGTGTATTTGGAAGAATGGATGTATGACAAGTTGGGTTCGAACCACTATAATTCTTTTGTGTTATTTTTCTTCTCTCTAATCCATTCTTGAATTAATTTTGTTATTTTCAATTTTCGCACCAATTCACCCCCTTCTTGGGTTCAACAATAGGGCTAAAAGAAACAAAATTCCAATAATTACTATTTATAAAAAATTAATAAATTACCTTTTAAATAATTAAACTATATAAAAAATAGTTTATATAACATCTTACCTTTTATTTATATGTGTGAAAAAATAATAATTATTAATTTAGTTTCAATTTGGTTATTATATAAGTTAACGCTATTACAACTAAACAAATTTAAAAATCTGAGATAAAATTAAAATCAACCTAAACATAATTAAAAAATTTAAAAGATTTGGCTATGATTAAAAAAATGGAAAAAAATACTTATAAAAAAATGTGGATTTTTTAAGTGATTAGGCTTTTGTTCAGTTTCTAAGTCAGTTTCGATTTTTAAGATAACTTTTGCAAAACACACACACACACAACCCTAAATTAAGGAATTATACATTTTTTTTAACCTCAAATGAAACATCTTCATTAATACGTAGAGAGAGATACATTACTAGATAAAAATCAAAGCCAACTTTAGATGTGGATTAGCCACTGGCCTACCATCTTACGAGGAACACAGACAAAAATTCCTGACTATCTAGTCTGCTACATAATTTGCAAGCATGTGAACATAACTAAACTTTATATTTACATTCCTATCAAACAAAGATTGTATCTTTTCTACAATTACACTAATATCCCCAGAAGTAGTTTCAGTGGGTGCATTCGGTTATAACTCAACCAAATTAATTTTTTTTTTATTTTCAAAATCGAACTGAACCAAAATGTGTAAGGGGAAAAACCTAACAAGATTAGTTTGGTTCAAATTGGTGAAATTAATGGTTTGGTTTGGTTTTTTAACCTATATTTCGGTCGATTTTTGGTTTGGTTCAGGTTTTTGATCAAAAATCTAAAACCAAACTGAACCAAAATTTAAAATATTTAAAAAAAATAAAAATCGGATTGGATTGAAATTGATCGGTTCGGTTTGATTTTTCTATCCGGTTCAATTTTTGCACAGCCCTAATTTTCAGTGTTGTTGTTTATACAACTTTTCACTACCGAGTTATTGAATTCTAACGCAGCTTTTAACCAATAAGACTTCTTAATAAATTTACTAGCCTCCCTGAGTGCAAGAGCTTCTATAACTGGGTTGAAAACACATCTCACCATTTTCACCATTTCATGAACCAGTCTTCCCCTCTTTATAGGAAGCATCCACATTAATTTTAATTTCTCCTAGATTTAAAAGCTATCATCTTGGTTCGCTTGCCACCTGAGTTTGGCCAGGATCAATTCTTGTATCATTCCTTCAGTCCTGAGATTCAACTCTTATGCACTCTAATTATAACCTTTAAGCCATTCTAATCACATTGGTTATACTCACCCGCTCTCCTTTTAAGATGATTGAACTCCTTATTTTCCATACACACCAACACAAAACAACAGCTTTAATCGGCAACTTTGGCCATCATTTATGTCCATCCACCACTTTGTAAAATTTCCAAAACTCATTTTGTGTGGCTTGAACCTAACTTACTATGTACAGTACCAACATTGTTTTGCTTTCTTATAGAAAAGAGACAATGTTATATTGTCTTCTCGTTACAACCATAGATTCTACACAACGGGTTGGTAGTGCACTTTCTATGGAATAAATTTTCCCCTACTGGTATAGAATCATGTGAGTGTCTCTATAGAATAGCCTTAAGTTTTAAGCAACCTTTAAATTCCAAGTTGACTGCTAATATGATTTTAGGGATATCTTTAATGAGGATTGTTGTCCTATTTCTTTTTTCTTCACTTCTTCAACTTTTAGCGCATGGTAACCAAACTTTAATAAGTGCAACCCTTTATGATCAAAGTACCAAACCATTTTATTCCTATCAAAAGAATAACCTATAAGGGATATTACTAGCTTCATCACATTCTCTTTTTATAAGTAATAATCTCAACAAGTGGTCATTCTAACAACCTTCTTCCTAGTTGATTAGGTTTAAACCATTAACACTTCCCTAGTTTAAAGGATTTTTATACTAGATCTTGAA
>CANYLF013940415.1:0-12103 GCA_948193215.1 Bocquillonia castaneifolia
TCTGAAAAATAGTAAAATACTAGTAGTATCCATATAGTAGTAGTATTAAATGCTGTATTGAGCTTCCAGTTATAACTGGTTTTTAATAGTACAGCTCATACAAGGAGGAGGACTTGTGAGAAATGATGCATTTATGATGCCTATTTTCTGGTGCATGATTCCTAATTACCCAGTTCTGATCTGATCTAAAGTCCCTCAGTTCCTCCCCTCCTCTCTAAGCAAGCTTAAATTCAAGCCTACCCAATTTGTCTTTCTCAATAGAGAGCGCCAAAAAAAAAAAAAAAAGGTGGTCCACTCCCCATATAGTTGCCCAACCAGCTGCCAGCCAGCTCTAGTTACAACTAATGTAGCAATGCAGCAAATTTCATTAGACTCCAAAATAACTCATCCCTATAAACCAGTAATTTAATTGACTGACTCTACATATACCATCACTACTCAATTTCCTCATCATATATATACTACTACAACTTCATAATTACTTGTCTCGAGGAGAGGAGATGCAATGGCAGTTCAAAGAAAATTAACCCATCTCTTATTTTTCATTTTCTTCTCGTCTTCCATTAGTAATGCTGCTAATGCTTTTACCAGCAAAGAGCAGGAGCTAGATCGCATCTCAGTACTTCCGGGTCAACCAGCTGTTGCGTTTTCACAGTTTTCTGGTTATGTTACTGTTAACGAGAAATATGGTCGTGCATTGTTCTACTGGTTGACTGAAGCTACTTCCTTTCCTCACAACAAACCTCTTGTTCTTTGGCTTAATGGAGGTTAGTTGTTAATTCTACTTCTATGATTTATATATTTATGTTCTTCAATTAATTATATATGTATGTTTCTCACCCTTTTTCTATATACACGCACATGACTAATTAATTTGTTTTGAATTGGGTGCAAATTCAAGATTCAGGAAATTAATTATATTATATAATACGTACTATGAAACAAATGATATGTGTATAGGAAACTATAGCTAATTAAATTATCAGAATGCATATACTAGTATATAAAGAAATGAGAACCTTTCTTTGCATTACATTATCTTAGAATGAGAAAAGAGTCTAAAAGTAAATTGAAATGGTCAGCTTTTAATCTTTTCTGTACCACAAATTTACCGATCTTTATTAACGTCAAAGTTCATGACAATTTTCATATCCCAAAGCAGTAGTACTTGGTAATAGCTTATCTTTTAGTGTTTGTAAAATCTTTTTTGTTTTTAGTTTTGTTTAATCAGCAGTAATGTAATGAAATATAGCATTAAATTCTAAATGAAATGATGAGCCAAATATATCCCTATCTTCTAATTAGATGTAACATGCACGCCGAGTCCCGCCCTTGTCTTTTTCACCTCCTGCACGTGCCCCACTCCATCTCCACTCTCACACGCACACACAATTACAAATCCTGCCTTACCGTTAGGGATCTGTGCCATCTAATGCCACACACTACACCACTAGAATCGAACCACGGTTTTAGTTCTAAAACCGAAATTATATTTTTGGTTCCATAATCGGAAGTAAAGTCGTTCCTTTAAAATTCAGTTCTAATTTCAAAAAAATTGAAATTAAAATTGGTTATTGATTTAATCTAGATTTCGAACTATATTCTTTACACGGTTTAGAGTTAAAATAAAACCAAAATTAACAGTTTGATAACCAAAACCTTTCCTGTAAAAGTTTTTCAATTGTTTCAAACTATGAATAGGTGTACTTTTTTTTACAAAGTTACTTACAGGTTTATAATGTGAATTTAAAAAAAGAATAAGAATAAATCTGAAAATAATGTAATTAATATTTTATATATATAGTTTTTGAAGGAATATTTTATTTACATTTGAAAAGTATACAATACATAGTTTAAAACAAAAAAAAAATTCTTAAACGACACAGTGCACAAAATATTGCATAACAAAAATAACAAAAGATCATAGTACTGTAAATTAACAATAGTATATACTAAAATGCTCTAATGTGACTCCACAATTTTCTTTTTTTTTTTAAAAAAAAGAAAAGAATATAAAGATAATAAAACAAGAAATTATAAACTGGTCATCATAAGAAAACAAAGAGAGTCATAGTGAAGTCTCTCTGTCTGTATCTATTGAGGGTTTTATTCCCTCTATAACTGACGCTTATTCCATTTTCTTCAACTTCTTCTATACCTTATAGAAGAAAATAGATATATACAAAATGATGAATATATATATATACACACACATATTACTGGAATTTTTATATTCTTAGAGAGGTCACTTTCTTTTGTTCTGTCCACCAAACTGTATTATTTGTCCACAACCTATGTGTGTATATCACCAAAAAGCCAACAGAAAGTGCAGTAATATATTTATATATTTCATATTATATTTATAAGAAAGGAACAAAAATTGTCCTGAATTTTCAACGCTCGTTATGAGTTTATGACCCATTAGCTAGAAATTATATTTCTTTTGGCTTTAATGTTCTTCTTGCTGACTTTAGATAAAAGAAGAAGCAAAAAGAAGTTCAAAGAAAATGACCTTTGCATAATTGATAGCCCTTTCTTCTTATTTCTTTTTTTCTTTGAAGCATGCGCTTTCAGAAAGAAAGAAAGACTGTGGTCATCAATCATTATCATTACTCTTTTTTTTTTTTTTTTCATGTGACCTGAAATTGAGGAAATTTTTGTTTTAAATCATTAGATTAAAAAGTTAATAACAATAAGCACTTGTTGTGAGTATTAACATCCAAATTGCTGACATGTAATTACATAATATTAATATAATATAAACGGCATTTAGATAAATAATAATGGGAATAAAAAAACAATCATTTAAATAAAGTAGTACATATAAATTTAGGACCACGCAATGAACATATATGGACCCTCTTATATATATTTGACCGAAAAAAATAATAAATTGCTTGAAATGTGGGCAAAATTAATGCAAAATCATGGAGTGTCTGTCTATTTTATTTTTCAAAAAAAAAAAATACATATAGGTTTGGTAGATCATCATTTCGAAGACATCATAATGTATTTGTGAAAAGAATGGAATATAATGTGAATTATGTGTTCAGAATCGTACACTTCTATATATGGCCTTGAGTTGTGTCAATTTTTTCATTTTGGCTGGTTTTGTTACCATATAATGCAAAATGCACGGAACCAAAACATTGTACTACTTATAGCAAATAATCAAATGCTAACTAGGAAAATTTGGCATATATTCTCTGCTTAATTTAAATTGAACATTGTAAATATTAGGCTGATTAGTCAAAATATGTAATTGATTATTGTATATCAATAGTACTGATGACTTTTCTCGACTGGCCTCACCTCTGCAATCTGCTTCACTGCATATGTGAATCCCCCACCTTCACTTCGTATGGATCATAGTGGAACCATATATTGGTCCTACCTGTAATAGACACGTGATCCAGTGGACTATGGTTCATGTCAATGTTTCCCCGTGAAAACTAAAGCCAGACGCACTTCTAGTTCTATCATTTTGTTTTTACTTTGTATTTCAAAGCACATTGCTCTGAATACATACATGCATGCTTATGGTTAAGAACATAAGCCTAATATGTTAGGATTGATCATATAATAAAGGTTTAATGAAAATTAGCCTAAAACTGTAAGGATTAAAAGAAAATAATTTATAAACCACCTCCAATTAACTTGCAATTAAATCTTAATTGATTTGAGTTGAGTTTTTATTTAATAAAGAACAAATAATTTATTGTGTATAATATGCAGGACCAGGTTGCTCCTCTGTGGCATATGGAGCATCAGAGGAAGTTGGACCTTTTCGGATTAACAGAACTGGCTCATCTCTTTATCTTAACAAGTATTCATGGAACACAGGTAATTAATTATATAAACATCATGCTATCAATTATCTTAATTATGGATATAAATAAGTTATTTAGAATTCAGTATAAATTATATTTTTTTTATGTTTCGACCGCTATAATTGAAGGAGAGCTGACATATATATAATGTATATTTATATGCTTGCAGAAGCAAATATTCTGTTCCTTGAATCACCAGCTGGTGTGGGATTCTCATACACAAATACAAGTTCTGATCTTACAGATTCTGGCGACAAAAGGACAGGTCTGCATCAAATTATACTAATTAATCGTTGAGCAATATAACTTAATTGCTTTCATGTAATAACATGATTAGTTGCATTGCTTTTTTTGTGACACAGCTGAGGATGCTCTTGTTTTTCTCATTAGATGGTTTTCAAGATTTCCTCAATACAAATATAGAGACTTCTACATTGCTGGGGAGAGTTATGCAGGTACTTCATTAATTATTTTTTTAACAAAATATGTATGTACAGTCACAATTAATCCTACTTAGCTCTATTTTTTTTTTTAATTGTACTCAGGACATTATGTTCCCCAGTTGGCAAAAAGAATCCAAGATTGCAATAAAGGGCATTCACATCCCATCATCAATCTCAAAGGATTTCTTGTGAGTAGAATATATATCCATTGCAAAAAATTTGAAATAAATACTAGACCAGCTCTACATAAACCGATTCTTACATGTCTCAGCAACCCCACATGTATTTATTGGTCTACGTGAAACTGGTCTAAGAAGTATTTTCTACCAACTATGATAAATTTCCACATAGAAATGATTAATGCACATGAACCTATAATTGTACAACTCATGAAATGAAAAATAAACTGGTCAAGTAGTGACTGAAAATACATATAAGAACAACACGTGATAATTAAGTACATGCTGCACTATAAATCATCATCCTTTGACCATTCCAAATAGAAAACAAAAAATTGAAGTTTAATTTCATAAATGCAGGTAGGAAATGCAGTGACAGACGGTTACTATGATAACATAGGAACTGTAACATTTTGGTGGAGCCATTCAATGATTTCAGACAGGACGTATCGAGCAATTATGGATCACTGCGACTTCAAAGATGATAATAAAACATCTGTAAAATGTGATGAGGCTCTTTCTTATGCAATGAACCATGAATTTGGAAATATTGATCAGTACAGCATTTACACACCAGCTTGTATTCAACTGCCTAATAAAACTGCTACTGTAAGGCTAAAGAATACTCTTCTGCGCCGAAGGGTCTCTGGCTATGATCCTTGCTCTGAGAATTATGCAGAGAAATACTATAATAGACCTGATGTGCAGAAGGTAATGCATGCTAATGTTACCAGAATTCCTTACAAATGGACTGCCTGCAGGTATTTATATGGTGAACTTTGGTCAAAATTAATTACAAGTTTAAGAGATATATATTAACCGATGCAATTTATGATGAATGGGTGATTTTGCAGTGATGTGCTTATTAAGAACTGGAAGGATTCTGAATCTTCTATGTTGCCCATATACAAGGAGCTAATTGCAGCTGGTTTAAGAATCTGGGTTTTCAGGTATTAATTTTTAGACATGCATTTGATAATGCCAATTGAGTTTTACTATCATTTATTACTGAATAAAATAGTGTTGACCATTTCATTTACTGGAGGCAATTTTGATAGTTGAGCTTAAAAAAGATGCAAGTGGTGAGAATGCAAATGTTGTGCTAATTGGAAATTAGGCTAATAATTCTGTGCTTATATATTAATTTATAGTGTAGAAAAGAGATCAATTTCGATTAAAAATATTGAGTCAACTGAATACTTAGACAAAAAAAAAGTTACATGTGAAATTCTTTATCTTAAAGTTATTAGATGTGGGAGTATATATAAGTCAAGCTGAATTGTAGACATCAAAGTTGGTAGTTTATTGGTCAATTTTTTCTTTTTGGGAAGATATATATATGTGTGTGTGTGTGAGCAGTCTGTCCATTCAAATAAATGTAAACGACTGGAAATATGGTTTGCATGTTTGAGTGTTTGACCAGCCCTGTATTGTATTGTATTGTATTGTATTATTGCTTTTGACAGGAAAAGGATTTTTTTTTCTTCTTTTGAAATTGCTTTTGACAAGACGTGCAAAATCCATTTCTGACCATCTTCATTCACCGTCATTTTACTGCATTCACTGTTCTCAACTATTATGGGTGTGGAAAAAACGCTTTAATAAATAAGTGATCAAATCAAAAATAAAAAATAAAGAGTTTTTTGTACTGTATTAATTTGCGAGAAGGTGAAAGAAACAATTCCATGTAAAGAATGATAAAGAAAATGGGAAGACCAAAGGGTTAATTACTTTGAGATTGAGCCCAATTGGGAAACAAGTATACAAGTTTGGCCTACAGATATTTAGAAGCTGCAAGAGTGAAGAGTCCCTTTAAAAATAGAAAATAATTTGCACACAATATTCTTTTAGATATTTGAAGCAAAAATTGTTAATTTAAATTCAATTGTGAATAGAATATCATCATTTTATTGAATAGAAGGCTACAAGAATTTCCATTAATTATGCCTTAATGAATGTACAGTCCTTAATAAATTTCTCACGAGTAATAGTGATTTTGTAAGTGTTATTTACAGTAAGAATAACATAGAAAGAAAGAAAGCCAAAAAGGCTTTGATGATTATATCGGTTTCTCCTATAATGTAGTGGTGACACAGACTCGGTGGTTCCTGTAACTGCCACCAGATTTTCCCTTGGTCACCTGAACCTTACGGTGAAAACGCAGTGGTATCCTTGGTACTCCGGCAGCCAGGTATCACAATTCACATGGCGTAACTTGCTATAGGTTTACATTTCAGTTGTTAAGTTGCCTATTTTGTTGTGATTACAAATTTCTAAATTAATCCTTTTCTTATCAGGTTGGGGGATGGACAGAAGTGTACAATGGATTAACTTTTGCAACAATTAGAGGAGCAGGCCACGAAGTTCCATTGTTTCAACCAAGGCGAGCATTCATTCTTTTCAGATCATTCTTGGCAGGGAAAGAATTACCAAAATCCTGACATTAGCTATTTCTCCAAAGAGATGAACATTGAGAAAAAAGAAACAATTTGGTAGCAATTGATTTCTGCTTCAAGATGGTTTGTGAAGCTATTCACTTACCTTAACGCCATACAAAATGATAGGGTTAGCATATAAAATCATTCATTCAATGATTCAAATTCAAAATGCAGTGTGATATTTCTAAAACTATTCTAATCCGTAGAGAGACGGAAATTGCTCTTTCAGATGGATATTAACTCAAAAGGTTCTTACACTATATGCACCCTGTAGTAGAATCTCTCGTGCAACAACAGATATCCAAAGATTTCAAAAGAAATGGAAAACAACTTTCTATCATTTTCCTGGGCAAACATTCTCAGAAGTGGAAATTATGAGATACCTAATTCTGCCTTAAACCAAAACACTACCTATAATATTTGCAGTCTCAAAAGAATGAGCAAAACACAAGCATTTTGTTTTCCTTCTCCTCCTGGTTATCAGACTTGGGTGCTCAGCAGTGAATAAATTATCACCAATTTTTTTCTATTAAATTTCTAGAGACTGAAGTAGCATATTAAAGGATCAATTTTGCAACTGTATAAATATAGAATGACTACAAAGATCTCAAGTTCCTAGTTTTGTTACACTATAAGCCTCAAGAAGAGATTAACTAAGCAAGACAGTAAGTTTCAACTCGCATCACAAACAAGTGCTTCTAACTGGCTCTATTACAAAACTTGAGCGCACTTCAGGCACTACTATATGAGAGGAATATGCCTCCACTTTAATCCCTCAGAGGCCTGGTGGCATTCCTAAGCTTTGGGCAAGATCGCTCATCCTTTCTTTCATTGCCTGAAAAACAATATGGTCAATGGTCAGGAAGTTTAATCAAAGAATATAAAGTGCTTAGGTGACCGACAAAAACTCTACCTGGACACTTTTTTGGTGGGCATCTTTGTATGCCTCATTAACTAAAAGGGAGAGCTTCTGCACATAAGAAGAGGGTTATCTTAGTATGTGCCCATGTGAAACAAAAGACCTCGTGGCAAAACCACAATCAGCAGCACCCAATTCTAGCTGCAAATTGTCAACCATCCATGAAATTATTTGGCCAAAACAGAACTAATAGAACTATACAACACTATGTCCTCTTCTGGTATAATCTTTATGTTTCTCTTTATCTTTTTTTTTTAATTATTCCTGTAGATTAAAGAGCACAAGCCACGTCCAATGTTATCAAGGTCCTATACCTATGTGTCATAGCAGTCGGTATAAACAATGGTCCCATTAAAATACTGAAAATTTTTTAGATCAATGTTTCCTTTTCATAGTAGATGATTATATTACAACAGCAGGCAAAACAATTAAATAATTATGTCAATATCTCTCACATAGTCACACTAGTTTAAACCAAAAAAGAAAAACAAACTGCATATTGGTACTTCTGGATTATGCCAATATCTCTCACAAAGTCACACTTGTTTTTACCAAAAAAAGGAAAAAATGCTGCATATTGGTTACTTACTTCTGGACCTAATTCCATTGCAGCCTCAGTGATCTCTGTACGTACAGGTTGTTGGTTTCCAGATAACGTTACCTGAAAAGCAACATTGAGGTTCAAAATTCAGTCGAAGACAATGAATAGATGCAGATAATATTTTGATATTGATAACCACGGATATAATAATAACTGCTTCCTTCAAAACATGATCAAAATATACATGAAAAGCATTCCAGAGACAATGAAACTAAAAAGGGCAACCAGAACCTCTAGATTATACTATTGTAGAGATGGTGATACTATCTTGCCATGCCTAGTCAAGTTAGCTAGCAAAACAATGATGGATTCTGTGACCTGTCCTGATTTTGCCCAAACTATAAAATGTATTTTTATGTTAATTTATTTACAACTTTGAATTATAAATTTTAAAGAGAGAGATGAAAACTCATCTATCTTAACAGATATATCTTGTACCACTTGATGTAATACCAAATACAATATTTTGCACTCCAATTAGTATCAGGCTAACTCAATATAATTATATAAACCTAAAGGCATAATCTGACACCACTTCAACTTCAGCCTCTCAATGACCATGTTGCCAGAAAATCAAAAGGGCAAATCATATTCCAAATACCAGATATAACACACATGAAATGTATAGGCACCCTTGAATGTACATAGTTACACAAAGAAGAACATAGGTAATATCATACCTTAATTAGCTCACCTTCACAGTAGCCATCAAACTCTGCTCTGCAAGTCCAAAAAGAAGAGAAAAAAAAAGGATCAGCTAAGAATTTAAAAAAATATCAAAACTTAAAATTCAGACAGACTGGATTAATATAAAAGCCATACGCAGCAAGTTCTTTTTGCACCCTAACTGCCTCTACTTGGACAACCATTTGTGCCTTCTTCACAGTCTCATATAAGTTCTGCATGTTTCCAAGAATTCCTGCCTAAAATCAATTAGTGGGAGATAATGTTAGTCTCCACTGATGTGATAAGAATTAGTCTCTTTCCATGTAAATAAGCATGAACCAAATATAGGTCGCTACTATAACTGCAGATGACACAAGTAGGGTTCTAAGTTAAAAGAATAACTGCAGATGCAGAATCATTTCATCATATGAAGTTTTGTGCAGTAGTGAATCAAATAACAGGGGCCCATCTCTTTATGATCTTTCTTATTGGATTCTAATGTCATTTATGTCTCTCTAGACTAGGTTAAGGTTTTTTTTTTGGCTATTAACAGAGATAGCCTAAATCAATTATCTGCATTCAATTTCCAAGATTCTCAATGTTACAAACAATAAACTATTTTCTCCGAAAAGGAATATAAAGTCAGTCTTTTAAGGACTCTTAATTGAAGATGATGATGACAATATGCACAAGTTTATGTATGAACAACAAAAGATTGTCACTGAAGTTGCAGTTCAGCAGTCATTTTTAGAAGATATTCCAGCAAAGCAAATACAGACAACAGTTTTTGGTTTTTATTAGGTAGTAGGGCGAAAATGCTCACATTCTAAAACACCACAACCAATTAATACTTCTGTTATAATTATACAGAGCATATGCACAAGTGATTTGTAACAACTGTGAGACTAGGTTGTAATTGTAAGTCTTCTTCCCAGATGCATTATAGTACAACTGGGCCCTGTATAAACATTCGCACTAACTAGAAATAATGAAATCGCCATAAACCCTAGGAATTGAACTGTGATGAGAAATGATAACTACGGATTGGTTGGTCAGTGTGAAGGCTATGCAAATTATCATCAATACTAAGATTAAGAAAAAAATGAAACTCAATATCAAAGGCTGCTTATAAAGTTCACAGAGAGAAAGGGAGGATGGTTGACCTTTGATGGTGCATCATCACCCTTTTCATTATTATCCTTTTTTCCTCCAAATAAACAATTTACACGGAGAGATCTACTGCTATGCCCAGATTTCTGATGACCAGACCAATACACAACTTGCTGATTTACATTTGAGCTTAGGTTACCTGAAAATAATAGTAAAATTACGTAGTTACCAGTTACCACCCTTTCAATCAAAATCCAATGAAACAAAATACAGGCATATATAGGAAAACTGGATTCCAAATAAGTGGAATTTCAGAAATAATCTACTCTATAAACAAAGTAAGCAAGCACAATTGAATAAATGTAAACCAAAAATGTGAAATTTTACTGTGTTTTCTCAGTAACCAAACAGAAGAGGGAGATTACCTAGAGGAAGGCAAGATGGGTTATGTTTTCTCCAGTCGGTAAGTCCGTTTAAGGTAGAGAGTCGAGCACTAACGGCACTCGTCGATGCCATTTTTTGGATTTGAGATCGCGTTCGTGTTCCTGCGCAGTGCGCTGGTTCTTGTGAGAGGATAAACGTATTTTGCCCCTTTTTTTTAATATTTGTTCGACCAAATTACTAAAAATTCCCTAACTCTCATACTTTTACCAATTGTACCACAGTAATTACATACACCCTTGATCCTCTCTTCCCTTTTATTTGTTGTTTAAGTTAAGGCTGGGCACAGTTCGGTGATTTTAAAATCTCCAAAATCGTTTTAAAGTTCGGGGATTTTTAAAATTAAGATCCGGAACCATAATGAAAAAAAATCTCCGTCCTGTATTGTCTTTATTTTTTGGTCTACTACAGGTTGGGATTTCGATTCTTTCGGATCAATTCAATTCAGAACAGTTTACTAGTTCAATTCGATACTTTAAAATAAAAGGTAATGAAAGTTTAACTCGTATATTATGATAATATAATTAATGAAATACCAAGAAGGGGTGAATTGATGCAGAATTAGAAATTGAAAAATGATTCAAGAATAAACAAAAATGGATTTAGGAGAAAAAAAAAGAACACAAAAGATTTATAGTGGTTCGGACCCAACTTGTCCTACATCCACTCTTTCAAATACACAATTTGGGGTTCCACTATCCACCAAGGATTACAATAGAGATTTCAAAGCTATCTCCAACCTTTACAATGAAGATTTCTAAGGCTATCTTCAAACTTTACAATAGAGATTTCTAAGGCTATCTCCAACCCTTACAAATAGAGATTTACAATGCTATCTCCAACCTTTACAAGGATTTTCAACTTGGCTAATCCCAAAACCAAACCCAAGTATTTCCCAAACTCACTCAAGCTTAACACATGTACAAAGATAGTTAATTACTCAAGCTCAAAGCAATCAATCCCAATTGAAAGCTTCCATGAGATCCTAACTACCCACAATAGAAATAACTCAATAAATGAAAATATCAAAGAAAGAAAGTTGAGCAAGTGCTTAGAATTGATAAGAGAGGTTCTTAGTTCTGTAACACCCTTAAAAAAATAATAACAAAAATAAATATAAAAAATAATATATTTAATAAAAATATTTTGAAGGATTTATAAAAATTATTTAAACGAATTTTTATAATTTAATTGGGAGGTATTGGTAAAAAAATTATTATTATTATAAAAATTGAAATGTAATTTATAAAATATCTAAAGGTTAATATAGTAATTAATCATAAACATCATCATCATCTTTATCTTTATGTTCTTTATCTTTATTATTATTATTTTAAATTATTATTATAATACATCATTATCATCTTTTTATTATTATTATTATTATATAAAAAAGAAGAAAGAAGGAAATCCTTCTTTGTAATATATATATATATATATATATATATATATATATATATATATATATATATATAT
>CANYLF013943750.1:0-14523 GCA_948193215.1 Bocquillonia castaneifolia
ACAATGTCAAGCAGTTCGATTCAGAAAAGTTCAGGAGTTCTGTGGCAATTTAAACATACAGCTCCACTTCACTTCTGTTGCTCATCCTCAAACAAACGGGCAAATAGAGAACGCAAATAGGACTCTGTTGGATGGCTTGAAGAAAAGGCTGGATGATTTAAAGGGAGCATGGGTTAAAGAGTTATATAGTGTGTTGTAGGCTTACAGAACAACCCCAAGGAAAGCAACTAGGGAATCTCCATTCAGGTTGGTATATGGAATGGATGCTATGATCCCAATAGAGGTAATAACTCTTTTATGGCGGGTCCTGAACTTTGATCCTGAGGTAAATGAGGAAGCTGCTTCCATAAATAATGACTTGTTACAAGAGAGAAGAGAGCAAGCGGTAATCAGAGTTGAACATTACAAACAATAGGCGGCCAGGTATCATGACAAGAAAGTCAGGATAAAGTCTTTTAGAGAAGGGGATCTAGTTCTAAGAAGAGCCGATATCGGTAAAGGTACAGCCGGTGTGGGCAAGCTAGGAGTTACCTGGGAAGGTCCTTATCAAGTGAAGATAGTTGTAGGCATGGCTGCATACAAATTAGCAAGTATGGATGGAACAGTGCTTCCCAGAACATGGAACTCTGAGATACTAAGGAAATATTACCAGTAATGTAAACTTTTTTGTGAAATCTTTATGAATAAAGAAATTGGTCCCTAATATGTTTTGTTTTCATTATGTAGCAGCCATAAGTCTCTTAAGACAAAGGCTTCGAAGGCAGCAAAAGCCGCATAGCCATAAGTCTATTAAGACAAAGGCACCGAAGGCAGCAAGTGCCGTATAGCCATAAGTCTCTTAAGACAAAGGCTCCAAAGGTAGCAAGTGCCGCATAGCCATAATGTCTCTCAAGACAAAGACACCAAAGGCAGCAAAAGCCACATAGCCATAATGTCTCTTAAGACAAAGGCACCAAAGGCAGCAAAAGTCGCATAGCCATAAGTCTCTTAAGACAAAGGCACAGAAGGCAGTAAAAGCCGCATAGCCATAATGTCTCTTAAGACAAAGGCACCAAAGGCAGCAAAAGCCATATAGCTATAAGACACTTAAGAATAAGGCACAGATGACAGCAATTGCCACATATCCAAAAATAAACAAAACCTACTACACAATGACGACAAAAGGTGGAAAGTGCCGCACTGTCAAATGATTCATAAAACGTGCAACAAGAGTCATACTAGCATAAGAGGTAACGATAAAACACAAATAAAATGCATAATCACAAACAATTACGGATCATTCAAAAGTTCAAGATGTTTTGGAACCACATAAACAAATAGCGGATAGAGATATGTTCAAAAAATATAGGTACATATACAGATTAATCAACCATGACGGTTGGGTGGCTCTCACCCTCTTGATCTACAGGATGTCCACCTTCTCCGGTGACATTTGCTTTAGCGGCTAAAATAGGTTCCATAATGGGCGTTTGGTCCATATCAACCTCCATCATTAAATGGTCACCTTCTCCATTATCGGTTACTAGAATGTCATTATCCCCAGTCTGTTCAATCGGGACATCAAACTCCTCGTCTAAACCTTCCTCATAATTTTTCCAAACTGTGCTGGCTAAAGCAATGGCATCAATCTCATATGTGCAGTCTTCAGCAAAGTCTGGATCTTTTATATCTTCGAGTTTGAGGGATGGATTTTGGAGTTTTCGTTGGAAAGCTTTAGCACATTCTTTGGCAAAGGCTGAAAGGACCCGACCTGTGAAAGCAACGGTAGCCGTCCGCTCTTTGGTCACTATATTTTGAAGCTCATCTTTAGAAGTAGTGATGTCCTGCACTTTATTACTCAAAGTGTTAATCTCTAGGATGGCATTTTTATTTTCTTCCTCCAGTCTCCCACATCTTTGGCGGATCTCTGAGATATCTGTTTGAAGTTTCCTGTTTATCTCTTCCTTGGCCTTGACTTTAGCTGTTCGGGGGTTGAGTTCTAACTCAAGAGCATCCTTGGCATTTATTTGAGTAGTGGCTTCATTGGATGCATTGAGTTGGTTCTCTTCCAATAACTCCACGATTTGCAATGCCTACAAAGTCTCTAAAGTTAAAAAACATGAGACCAAAAATTAATGTAAGCAAGACTGATTTCAAAACTGACATACCGTCATATGATACATTCAAAAATTGCTTATGAGTTCCGCAATGGTAATGTTCCTCCTATCAGCCATGTCCTTTGGTATGCATATGGCTTCAGCAAGCCTTCTACTTGTCAGATGACTTTCCACCGTTTTATCCTCCCGGTGTTTATCCAACCAATCATATATATTCAGGGGCTCCCCACGCTTTGTAATAAAAACCTTTTTTGTCACGAAGGGAAGACTATCTTCTCCCTCCGGGAGTTCATCTGCTTGTCCAACTCCATGACTAGAACCGTTAACTTCGAGGAGTGGAGGTTACCGCAATCCTTTTTCCTCTACGCGGTTCCTCTTTGCTGGACCTTGGTCAACGGCGGGTTCTTCCACTACTCCTGCAGCTGTTAAATCACATATTTGAGCCTCTAGTGCTATTGTTGGGGCAATAGCTCTCCTTTCAGTCTTCCTTTTCTTGGGATCTATGAATTTCATTTGAGAGAAGTCCATCTACATTAGCAAAGAAAAATAAACTATAATAAAAAACTTTGGAAGATAAAAAAGGAAAGATTATTATACCAGGTATGTTAGATGGACCGACTTCAGGGCAATCCACAGTGTCGGTCTCATCTATTTCAGCCAGTAACTAGACTAGTTCTGTATCCTCATTGGAAGAGTCAAAGCGGATAGAGTCTTGCGTTGGTTCATTTATTTCAACGGCATTTAACCTGCTAAATTTTTTCTTCTTCTTCAATTTTGTTCCTTTGGTTGCCATTGCGGCTTTTTCCTCAGCAATACTCCTCTCAAGAAAGTAATTATTTACGTAATGATCCAATGAATAATCTTTGCTGAACTCAGCAGCGGCAAAATCCTTTAACAGGTTGATAAATTTGGGGACTAAGTCCCGCCTATTTATAGCTTTGGCGGCAACCCATCTTCTAGGAAGGGTCGAGAAATTTTCTTTATGTTGAATTATGAAAAAACGATTGTGAATATCATGGGCCTTTTCGGGAGATCCAGCCCATAGCCTAAATGTGGGAGACCAAGCTCTTACAGAAAAGTAAAACTCATTTTTCCTCCTAGCCAAGCTAAAGTATTGCATATGCCTTTCAACGCTAAGTTTTAGACCCGCTTGCCTATAGATGTACAGGAAGGCCAAAAAGCTCCTAAGGGCATTTGGGTAAAATTGGGCTAAGGGAATTTTTTGTAACACTAAAAATTCTTCCAGGACAAGCTCAAGGGGGAAACAAAGGCCAACCTCTATCTATTTAGCGTATACAATTATTTTGTTAGGGGGTAAGAAGTCATTAGCCCTATGACTCTCTAATGGTTAACAGTATGAATAACCTTTGGGCAGTGGGTATTGTTCAGCAAAAGCTTGCAAAGAGCTATAATCATCAGCATATACATATTTTATCCTTCTTAATTATTCCATTTTTTTTTCTCTAAATTCATCTACGATAGCAGCAGGATTTTCTAAAGAGAGATTGTGAGCCATAGAAAGGAAAGGGAAAAACCTGGATTATGGATGTTACAGTAGTGACAAATGAGTGGGCAAAGATCCGCAGGCAGAAACAGATGAAGCCGCTCGCACTAGGCACAAAGAACACCATTGGGAAGAACGCAGGAAAGTTGAAAATGAAAATAATGTGAGGAAACAAAACTCAAAAGTGTGACAGTAGTAGGAGGACAAGCCTTTTATGCAAGAATTTTTTAAGATTGGGACGATCATAACCAGTAAATGGGTAGATGTTGAACCATCTAATCATTTAAGCTCAAGGGTATTGAAGTCATTTCAAAAAGACCATTACAGCTTCCGTTTCCCTCTGGGGGAAGTACGAAGCGTTACGCCATCAATGATAAGACACGTACAAAACAACTGTCCTCTCAGTAGACGTAACGTCTGACAGGTAAAAAGACTCAACTTTTAATGAAGAGAGAGAACCGATAAATTCAAAAAATTGAAAAGGCGGAAAAATGAAAACAAAAGTATCTATATGCAGATATCTCGTTATTCGGTTAAGTGCCGCATAGGAAAGAAAGACCGGGTCTTTTTTGCTCTAAATAACATGAGTCATAAATAACCTCCATACTTGTGGGGGGGAATGTTGATAGACCCCCATGTTACCCGTCTTGGCTAGGCCCATTAGGAGAGTACTACAAGGTTTGGATATTCCTACCTAGGGGACCACCAAGAAACCCTAGATTCTCCTTATACTATAAAAGGAATCGTACAAAGTCAGAAGAGGTAAGTCTATTCTTAAAAACCCTAGAAAACCTTTCTATTTTGGCTGGTGAATCTCTCTCTAACTTAGGCATCGGAGCGTCACCGGGACAGCGCTGTCCTGTTGTGCTCTAACCTTTTATTCTCTTACAGATACCCGCACATCTAAGAGACCCGCAGAGAGCTGATCCCAGACCATGGTGACCACAGATCCATCAAAACTTATTAAAAATAATAAGCTAAATCGTGATGTGCAAAATTACAACTAATTTAAAAATATTTTTTTTCATAACTCAATTTAAGTTAATGCAGTTTTGTTGCAAGTATGAATTAAAGTTGATGATACAATTCTTTCCAAAAAAAATAGTTGATTGGAATATTATCATTGGTCCTCATCAGTCCAATATGTACATCATATGAGAAGAAGTTTGGGCTTGGGCTATGAAGCATTGAAACTTGTCTGATACTTTTTAAACACATGTATTTATCTGACACTTACCCGATAAGTGTCAGACATATTAAAATGTGTCCAATAAAAAAATGAATAAAAAAAGAGTTTGACATGCGTATCTGACACATATTAAGTCATCTCTTTTAGTCCTTAAACTTTTAACAAACGTTTATTAAGTCAAATTTAAAAATTAAAAATATTTTATTAATATTTTATCAATAAAAATAACATAAAATAATTTTATCTATATTTTAAAAAGTTAATATAAATAAAAGTAATATAAATATTTTTATTTTATTATCCACTAATACTTTATCTTTTTTTTTTCAAACACCTCTCTTCAATAAATTTAATATGATATTTTTATTTTATTTTATTAATTTTCAATTAACACGTTTATCAACGTGACAAATTTAAAGGGATATGATCTAATTAAAAAAATTACATAAGACTTTTATATATAAAAACAATACTAGCTCTCTCAAGAAACAAAATCAATTATATACGAAATATTTACAAGTCTAGAAACATAGAAAAATAATAAAATATATTATTTAAAATGAATAAAATAGAATATAATTATACATGTTAAATTGGTTTTGATTAGTATAAATATAATTGATTTTTAGGTATTTGAAAAAAATATATTGTTAAAAAATATAAATGTTTATATTAATTTTATTTATATTACCTCTTTAGAATAATGAAAAAAACAGTTTATGTTATTTTTATTGATAAAATATCAATAAGGTGTTTAAATTTAACTTAATTGAACACATATTAAAAGTTGAAGGAATAAAATAAATGATTTAATACTAAAATTCAGAATTTTAAAAAATTAAGAGTCATATTTAGACATTAAAATAAATATTAAAATAATATTTGAGTCAAGAAAAACTTGAAGAGCATATTCACTCTTTAGACTAAACATTAGAATTGTTTTGGTCTCTTACCATTTGAAAATAATCAGAATACAATATAATATTAAAATAGAGAAGAAAACTCATTTACTTCTCTCTCCTCAACTTTACTTCTTAGCAATTTATGATTGGGTTTCCTGTTCAGTATGCAGAAGAAATGGGATGTGTTTATCGTTTTCAGAGGTAAAGATGTCGACCGCCAAGGATTTCTTCTCGATTTATGTACGGCACTTGAAGAGAAACACATCAATTCCTACACAGATGAGAAGCTTGAAACCGGAGATGAAATCCCTGATCTCTTTCTAGAACTTGATGAATCACATCTTGTAGTGGTGATTTTTTCTCAACATTTTGCAAACTCTTCATTTTGTTTGGATGAGCTTGTCAGGATATGCCGGTACCGGAAACCGATATCGGAGAAAATTGTCGTGCCAGTGTTTTACGAAGTCAACGCAGATGATGTTCATGATTTGACTGGGAGTTTTGGACAACATTTCCTTGAGCTTGAAAAAACAGAAGATCAGGAGAACCAATGGCGCGATGCTTTGAAGGAAATTTGCTGGATTAATGGATTGAGGTCACTTGACTATAAGTAAGCATTATTCCATATTTTTTACTCATATATTTTCAAATCATCAAATCCATATTTCTACTCTAGTAAACTTAATTTTATCTGTTTGTTATTTATTCCATTTACCATCTTGTTTGGACACTTAACTTGCATAATTAAACAAATGTAACGTGCTTTGCAATTGGCTGATTATACATGTTTTTCTAATTTTAGCTTGCTAAGTGTTTGATTGTTTGCCTTTTTCACATGTAAACAGGACTGAGTTCCAATTAATTAATGCAATTGTTCAAGTGGTGTGGAATAAACTATGTGAACTGCCTGTTGTTGATTCTGACAATGACCACCAATTAGTTGGAATTAAATCTCAGGTCAAGATTGTGACATCATTATTAGAAATTGAATCAACAGAGATTGGTGTGCGGATGGTAGGAATTTGGGGGTTGCCGGGTATTGGCAAGACAACACTTGTCGATGAAGTGTACAACGAGATCATACCTAAATTTGATGATCACTACTTTGCGAGAGATGTTACAGGAGAGTTAAAAAGGCAAAGTTTATCAAGTCTTAGAGATAAAATAATCAAAAGCTTATTAGGGCTGGATGTAGGTTCAAAGATATATATAGGTACACTCAACAATATAAGCAGTACAATTAAGAGAAGACTAAGAGGTAGGAAGGTTCTCATAGTTTTTGATAACATTGAAAATTCAGAGGATTTGAAAGCCTTAGGTGGAGTGCGTGATTTATATAAAAAGGGAAGTAGAATCTTGGTAACAACTATTGACAAGAGCGTTCTCACAAAGGCTACGACTGAGGAATTGTTGATGTATAAAATGGAAATATTAGGTGATCATGCTCTTGAATTCTTTAGCTGGCATGCATTTAACCAAAATCATCCCATAGAAGGTTTTGAGCAGGTAACAGAGGAGGTTATAAGTTATGCTGAAGGCCTTCCTTTTGCTCTTAAAGATCTAGGCCGTCAGCTATCCTCCATGACTACTGTAGACAAGTGGAAAGATGAGTTGGCGGCGTTGAAACAAAATTCTAATCCTGAAATTGTGAATGTTCTGAAAAGAAGTTTTCATGGACTAAAGATGTATGAACATGCTATTTTTCTTGATATTGCATGCTTCTTGAGAGGAGAATGCAAAGATCGAGTTGAGAGAGTAGTATTTCCGCAAACTGGAATGACTCGTCTGATTGAAAAATCTATCATATCTATTTCAGATGACAATAGAGTGGACATGCTTGGTTGGATGCAACAAATTGGGCAGATACATGTTGAGAAGGAATGCCAAGAGCCTGGAGGGCGTAGTAGGTTGTGGAAATATAAGAATGTTTTTGATGTATTGACAAAAGATGAGGTAAGTATCAAAAAAACAACAATTCTTTTTTCATAATTGATATTGTGATAAAATGTTTGTTAATCTCATAAAAAATTAACCAGTAGAGATTTTGTGTTTTTGGATTTTTATTTCAGATTCGTTTTGTCTTATTTACGAATTTTATTTATACTACCTGTTATTATTTGTATTGTAAGGGAACTGTTATGATCGAGGGTATATCACTTGATTCGTCTGGAGAAGAAAACATGCATCTAAGTCGGACAGTCTTCAAAAAGATGGAAAATCTCAGATTTCTCAAAGTCTTGAGTCCAGTACTCTTTCCTAATGATCTTGAATGTCTTCCAAAAGAGTTGAGATATCTTTTCTGGCGTGATTACCCTTTGGAACATCTGCCACATAATTTTCCCTTATCAAATCTTGTAGAACTTAACATGCATAGTGACCGCTTAAAAACCCTTTGGAAGGAAGATAACGAGGTATGTTTTTCATTTTCTGCTTTACTTGAAATTGCACTAACAGTCAGTTATACAAGCTCACACAATTTTAGTGTGCTAATATACTGTCCTTAATTTTTAATCTTTATTTCAATTTGGTACGTTTTATTTTGAGGGTTTTTAATTGCATAAATTTTAATATACATATTTCTCCCAAGGCATAATCTAGTGGTTGAAACATATGTATTAAACCTCAAAGTTGCAGGTTTAAATCCCCATCCCAACTCAAAAAAATGCATAAATTTTATCAAAAATCATTAATTCAAAAAAATCTTGGTTTTAGATTCCAAATAAAGAAAATATTGAGTTTCTTTTTGTTGACCCAATAAAAAAAAGACCTTTTAAAGAGTTTCAAATCATATCCCATTTGAGTAATTAACTTTATAGATATGTGATTAGGGAAACTAGTAGAGTATTTGAGTACTTGAACTCGAGCCAAATATTATCATGCTCCAGCTCGAGTCAAATCAACGAGCTTGAGCCTAATCGAGCTTGAATAAAAATAATATTTTACAAATATTTTTATTATTTAAAAATTATTAATTTTAAAATTCGATAATAACAATATAAATAATAATTGATAATGATATAAATAATATGATTTTAAATAGTTAGCACATAAATAATAATAAAATAATTGATTGTAATTATAAAATATATTAATATTAGTATTAATTACTAATATCAATATCAATATTATATTTAATAGTATTATATAAATATAATAAATATTTAGAATATGTGATGAGCATGACAAATAACAAAGAATAGTGGTTGTTTTTGATAGGTTAAAAAGACACGTCAAGAAATTAGACAAAGGAAAGAAGATGAATTTGATGAGATACAGTATTCTTATGTATGTTTATTACTTAGGGTTTGGTTAGAGAAATTATAAAAATTATTTAGAATTCTTTTCTTGAAAAAAGAAACCACTATTTTATTAAGAAAATATTAGTTTACTAACTATTTTAATTGTGTCTCATGAACTTCTGAATTTCGGTTTTATGTGAACAAGTTCATATATATAACTATTTTTTTATGTCAAAAGCATTACTATCTTTTCTTTCTTTATCTTTTATGCCAGAAAATGGATATTTGTGTTTTTTTCAAATTATTTTAAAAATATTTATATAAATATGACCAAAATGATAAAGCAATTAATGACAAATAAAATATGTTCAAGGAATCAAAGAGCTAGCTATAACTAATCTTAAAACTAAATTTAGTTGCTGCAATTTACCCCTAATTTACAAGTGTGACTATTCACTTCATTTGTCATATGTTTTTCTTCCTACACTTAAACAGCCTCTTATAAGGTTGAAATATGTGGATCTTAGCTTCTCTTCGAACATAATGAGCATTCCTAGGGCGGCAACTGTTCCAAATCTTGAGGTTTTAAAGATGATAAAATGTGAAAGTCTGGTATGGATTCCTTTATTTCGAAACCTATTGAAATGGTCACATTTGAAAGAGTTGGATTTAAGTAGAAACATGTCGTTGGTGAGTCTACCTGAAAACATCAAGAAGAAGATCTCTAATCTGAGGTCACTTTCCGTAAGTGAATGCCCGAATCTTAAGAGATTACCAGAGCTCCCAAATTGCCTAAAATGTTTAGATGCAAGATCTTGCTACTCTCTGGATCGGGCTTCAAGTTCATTCTTTTCCTTAGAAGGTGAAGTTGGTGAAGGGGGATGTTGCAATGTTGACCTGTCAAATTGCTTCAGTCTGGACATGAATGTAATCAGTACATTTGCGGAAAATGCATTCGAGATGCATCTCGCTAAACAGGTATCTCTTCTTGCCAATGCTATGCTATTGATATACGTTTCTGGGTATTGATCACAAATGGTACCCTAACTTTACCATATATTTTATTTTTGGTACCTAAATTTTAATTTGTATCACTTTGATGCCTAAAGTTTTATTTTTATTTCATTTTGATACCAACTTCATTGTTTGATGAAAATTAGTTAACATGGAAGTAAATAATTGCTATAATATTCCTCTAACAATTCCGAAAACTCCAAAAATCTTCAAAAATATTTGATTTCTTCAATTTATGATGATGATACTTAAAAAAACTAATGTTCTTTATTAACATTTGTAACTAGAGTTTTCAAAGATATTAAAGTAATTATTAAAGGTTTCCTGATGTTTTCAAGGTTTATGGATGTTTAATTGAATAATATATCAATTGTGGGTTGTTCTGTCATCTAATTTTCATCAGAAATGTGAGTTGGTACCTTAATCTGTAATAAAAATCAATGTTTAAGTATCAAAATGATAAAAATTAAATGCTAAGGTACTAAAATGATACAAATTAAAGTTTAGGTACCAAATTGAAATATATGGTAAAGTTCGGGTACCATTTGGACTAAATACCCACATTTTCTTTTATATTATTCTAAACGATAAGAGTTGTAACCAAAATTAAAATTAGTTGCGTCAAATTTTAGTTTAATGACCAAATAATTAAAAATCGTTCATTTTTTGTGACCATTATTTGCATTGATGACCAATTTTAGTCATGGACTTACTATTAAATTCAGAACATTTACCTTAGATCACTTTTTATTCAAAATGCAACCTATGCAGGCAGTTGCGTTGTGTATCTCAGGCGATAAACTGCCCCAAAAGATGAACCTTAGGCATAATGGATCTTCATTGTCATTTTTACTCGAGGAGCATGCGCTAATTGGTGTATCTTTATGTGGTGTTATTAGTCCCATTGAAGATTCATTTAGTACTATGCTTGATTTTGGCTGTAAAGCCACATTGAAAGACCAATCTGGACAAGACTTCACATTCATCTTCAAATGGAATGGCCTTCAGCGCTCAATACCATTCGATCCTTGGCATCGCATCATGTCGAATTGGGGCGGGTGCCGAAGACCACATATGTTCATTTGGTATGAGCCTTTTAATGAGGAAAATCGTTTCATTGAGGCCTCATTTCAGTTTTCTTACAAGTTTTCCGAATTTCTTTATGAGGAATTACCCGATCGCATATATGCTTGTGGGGTCCATCCTATATATGATGCAATGAATGAAGAACATATTAATACTGATAATCTCTCCTAGTTTAGTGCAGTTTAGTCATCTTTAGAGCGATAAGATTTTGTGTTCATTTTGTGTTCATCAAGAGTAGAGTCTCATAATATTTTAAGCATAGAGTGAGATCGAGGATGTTTTCAGATATAAGCCGTTTACTATTTTTCCTGATATTGCAACTACGATTTCCATGCACATCTCTAATTATATGTTCAACTCGGGTTTAATCTTCATTTCTTCATAGTTTTGTTCTTCATGAGCAGCGCTGTTTTTCTGAATGGCATGGAGAGTGCTTTTTTGTAGCAGTATGCGGTGTTTCAGTTCTATTAGCTCTTCTGATTAATTTTATTATTGAAGATGATATTTCTTGTTTACCTTTCTTATCAGCTTTTGTAACTCTTGCTTTAGCTTATCAGGGAGCTGTTTAATTTCTCGTCATTTTTTGACTTTCTGTTTCCCACGTTTGGTTTTTGCCTCCTTTTATGATTTTGAACAAAAGATGTATTTTGAAATGTGCGCTTCTAAAAAAAAAAGTGTACTCAAGGTAGAGTTCTCCTCATTCCACTCCTCAAATTATTATAAACAATACAATATTCTTCTTGAAATTCATGTATATTCTACTTTTTATTCACTATTTAAATAAAAAGTAGAATTGGGTGGGTGGGGGGCGGTGGCAAACAGGCAAATTGACCTGTTACCCCTTTCCTAATTATCTTATTCAAAGGTTTTAATTAAGATCTAAATGGTCATTTAATTATTATTTAAAATAATTATTAATTATAAAAGTATATATTATTATAAGTAAAATTCTAAACATATATTAAAAATATAATAATTGAAAATTATATATAAATTCATATAATATAATATATGGTTTTCAGTTAAATTTAATAATAAAATTATAAATTAGTATAATTAAAATTCTAAACATATATTATTAAGATTAACAGCCATTTATTAATAATAAAATTATATATGTAGTGACATTGTGGACAGAGCGTCCAGGACCTGCCTGTCGGTTGGTGTATAATGGCAAAGGCGATTGACTCACTAGATGGGATTTTTAGATTTTATGAAAATATTATGGAGTCGCCACCCGAATTGCATCGTGATCACCTAGTGATTAACAAATAGATAGATTCCTCAAGAATCTCCATTCATCATCACTCCAGATGATTTCTGGGTTCGGAATGAGTCATCCATTCTTGGGGCAATTTTCCATTTAACTAAGTAATAAGGTCATTATTTTTTTACATAGACAAATAATATAAAGCGATAAATCACCCGGAAAGTAATGTGCAATAAATGATCGTGCATAATATTGTTTCTAATCAATTTTATTTATGCATTAGGCCCGGTGTAATTAATCATGATTGATTGAGTGCTGATTGCTGTACTGGTGGATTGCTATTTATTTTAGTATAATTAGCCAAGTGGATTATTCCCTTATTTATTTACATGCAAAATATTCACGGTTAGTTCCTAATTAACTTTTATATTTTATTTGTTAATGTTTGCACATTATTTATTTATTTATTTCCCGGAATAATGGAATGGTAGTAATATACATACACCCTTAAAGAAAGGAAAGGTGGAATGATTTTCTACCATTTTTATTCTACTATTTACCGAGTTTGTTTTATTAAATGTCTGATTAATTGTTTTAACAGCTGATTCTAGGTGACTAACTGTAAGTTCAGTGGGGTTAGAAAACCTTCCGATCGATTGATTAATCCTGGAGAGGATTCTTCAGTCAACCTCGAAGCTTTAAAACAGTTGATCCATCGTAATTATTTCTCATATCTTCTCCCAGGACGTGATGGTTCGGCTGGACCTTTGGCATATATTCGGTCGAATCTTTGATATTTGAAAATAATCAAAGCAGGTGGGACATTCGGTTGAACCATGAACATCCGGCCGGACCTTCTAATGATTCGGTTGGACCTGTAACTCTGGCTTGGAATATGCCTTCCCCTGTATTATTACAAATTATTGTGAATAACAATTTAACATGACAAATAAAGCCTTAAAGTACTCCTATAGGTCTATTCTACATTGTAGAAATGACTCATAATAGCAGCCCAAGCTTTGGAGTTTAGATACTGTTTAGGGTTAAAGCTTGGGCTACAGAGCCTTAAACTTTAATCCGGTTGGTTCTACATCCTCCTGGCTTACCATGGAACTCGTATATGCAATCAGAATATAAAACCAAATTAGTATGCAAAATATGAAATGTTACAGTAAACTAAGTAGAAACAAAAAAAAGTGGACGGATATGCTTATTCTGATGTATGGATGCTTTGTGGATGGTTGGTTTCCCTCAGAATATAGGTATGTTACAGCTTTCGGGTAGAAACGAGATTCTGGATTGACTTAGTTTCCTCGTTCGGAAACCTAAAAAACTGAGATATAAGTTTCGCCGAGAAATCGAGCTTTGTAAATGAGTGTGTGCGTGTGTTATTCTCTTCCTTTTCTTTCCTCTCTATTTTCTCCTATAATGTCTGTCTGTTCCCCCAAACAGTGTAAAAACTTAGGTTATTTATAGAAGAAAAAATGAATCTTTTTCAGCAACTTGCTCAAGTTGCAGCATGGGAATAAGCCGGTGTAGGTTATAGGTCTCGAGTACACTACTGGTTCATGCATTCTGCCCTATAACCTGTCATGTCAAAGTGATGATCCAGTCGAACCTTTATTGATCATTCAGCCGAATGGTCACCAAAAGTCCGGTTGGATCTTTTGGGCTTAAAATGGGCTTCTATGAAATGTGGGCCCAATAAAATCTATGAAGGTTCTGCCGAACAATCAACGAGCCTGAAATTTATTTTTTAAAACATTTTGAGGTCATTTTCAACCCTTCGGCTCATTTCTATGAGAAACTGCGTAATAGAGTGTTCCAAACTATACCGTATTCATCACCAGGCTTGTAACGGCCTCAAAATCTATTAATAATTAATTATGTAATTATATATGTAAATCACTTCATTAAGCATGACATTGGTATTATAATTGTTTGTAATACATTGCATAATGTATGGTGGAATGTATTGTGTGTAATAAAATTTGTGGGAGTTGGATTAGTTGAGGGGCTAGATTGTAAGATTAGTTGAGGGAGCTATTTGTAATAGAAATAAGAGTTAGTGATTAATTGGGTGATAGTATATTATTTGAGGGTTGTATGGTGGAGGAAAAATTTGGTGACATGTGGCAAATGTAGGATGAGGACAAGTGTCTTATAAAAAAAAAAGAAAAGGGACAAGTGTCAATTGAGAAGAGTGCAAGATGACAATTCTTAATTAACTAATAATAATAATAATAATAATAATAATAATAATAATAATAATAATAATAATAA
>CANYLF013946112.1:0-14692 GCA_948193215.1 Bocquillonia castaneifolia
GAACCTTTCCATAAAGCAAGTTTAGAAATGAACTTACTTGTCAAAGGGTCCCAATCTCTGAGAGTCAATGTCCTGTGAGAAAGAGGTACACCAATGTATGTAATGGGAAGATTGGTGACTTTGCATTTGAGAAGCAAAGCACATCTCTTTGTGAAGGAATCCTGCACACCAATTCCTATAAGAGAGCTCTTATCATAGTTGGTCTTGGGACCCAAAATTAGCTCAAAACACTTGAGTAGTCTGACATTATCAATAATAATCTCCTCATTTGCTGGCAAGAAACACAATGTGTCATCTGCAAATTGGAGAAGTGAGACAGTAGGCAGCTCTTCCCCTAACCGAATGCAATCAACCAAGCCCTCTTCAATTGCCTTGCTAATCATTTTAATCCTTCTACATCAATACCAAAGAGAAATGGAGACATAGGGTCTCCTTGATTGACACCTTTATGAAGATCAATAGGATCTGAGGGGGATCCATTAACTACAAAAGAAGTTGTAGAACCATGCCAGCAGCACAACATCTAATCAATCCACTTCTTCAAGAAATTCATCCTTTTCATAATTGATGTAAGATAAAACCAAGACATACTGTCAAAAGCCTTATGGAAATCCAGCTTGAGGAGAAAAGTTGGCTTCCATAAGGCATGAACATAATGAACTAATTCAGAAGCTATGAATGAACATTCATGTATACTCCTTCCCTTCAAGAATGCAAATTGGGACTCTGAAATGATATTAGGAAGAACTGTTCTCAATAAAAAAGAGAGGATCTTTGAAAGTATTTTATAAAACCCATGAATTAAGCTGATTGGATGAAAATTCTTCAAAGAGTATGAACCTGCAACTTTTGGGACTAACACAGTATATGAAGATTTAAGAGAATTTGGTAAGGTACCATAAACATAAAAGTTATACAAAACCTCCATAATTTTTGTTTTCATAAATCTCCATGCTCTTCTATGTAAAAAAAAAGAAACTAAAACTGTCTGGGCCGGGAGGTTTATTGGGTCCACAGGAGAGAATGGCATTCCAAGCTTTTTCCTCAGAAAAATTATAGATTAAAGAATCATTATCAAGAGAAGATAGAACAAGGAAGTTAAGAGGAGCCAGAGTGAATGGAACATCTGGCTTGGCCGAGAACAATGCAGAATAGTACTCCAGGACTGCATTTTTGATTTCCACAGGGTCATAGTAAGATCCACTTTCATCTTCAATCAAAGTTATTCTGTTATGTCTGAAGTGAGCTGAAGCCATTCTATGAAAATAGGTGGTGTTGTTGTCTCCCAGGAGGGTCTAATCCTTGATTTTTGATGCCAAATGGACTCCCTATGCTTTCTTTTTTCAAAAAGGTCCTGCTTCAATTTTCCCAACTCCTACATATGAACGTCGGTCATAGAGCAAGTAATAGAGTTATCACTTATAGTGTGAATGTTGGCTTCAAGATCATTGATCTGTTTGTCTACATCACCGAATATGTTACTGTTCCATTTACTAATCTCTTTTCGGAAGAGATTAAGTTTATAAGCCAAGGAAACATTATCAGAAGAAGAGTAAATCTTGATCCAAGTTAAAGTAACAAAATCCTTGAACTGACAGTTAGTCCACCAAGTATTGAAGGACCTGAAAGGTCATTTGCCCCAACTGAGGCTAATAGAAGACTTATATAAGAGAGTATAGTGGTCTGACAGTGTCGAGTCAATAGTGTACACCAATTGATAGGGCCACATGGTAGAAAGGCTTCCAGAGATAAGCACTTTGTCAATCTTGGGGTAAGAATTGACATTGTGCCAAGTGTAACTATGGCCTTGCATAGGAATATCCTGTAACTCTGCATCATTTACAGAAGATTCAAAATCTAGAATGGATTGATTCAAAACTCCATTAGATTGTTCCAAGGGATCAAGCACCTAGTTAAAGTCTCCACAAATAATATTATTTGTATAAGAAGAAATCCAATTTAAAAGTTCGGCCTAGAGAAGATTACGATTAGCCATATAATTTGGAGCATATATAACAAGGATATGAACATTAAAATCCTTAGAAATCAGATTACATAACAACCAATTTGTCAAGCTAACTATGTGAGAGCATTTAACTTTGCATGAATTACAGGACAAGATAATGTTGAGAAAATTGGACCGGATAGAGCAAGACCACAGCTAATAATTTGAGAAAATAAAGATAAAGAATAATCAAATAATATAACACACAGATTTTGCGTGGAAAATCCCTAAATAAATTAGGGTAAAAACCACGGGCAAGGATAGAAGAATTTCACTATGAGAAAATAATAGGAGTTACAACCTCTCTATTTATAAAAGAGAAAACACTGAAAACTCTCTCTTTATAATAGGAGAAAATAATCACTCAACTCTCTAATTTTCTTTCACTCTTTATGTTTTTCTCTTCACTCTGGGATGCATTTATTTCCTAAACATTCTCTGCCTATTTATGGGCAGAGGATTACGCATAAAACGCGTATCCACTGAATACAAAAGATCTGCACCGAATTTTTTTTCTTTTACTTTCAATAATTATGGCGCGCGGTGCCTAACAATCTCCCACTTGAAGATTTGATTGAGGATCAATCAGATCTTCACACCAAATAAACTTGTCAGTGTTGACTGCCTTTATCATAAAGTCTGCTAGGTTGTCTTTAGTATGAATTTTCTGCATATCCACAGTGCCCTTTTCCACTTTCTCACGAACAAAGTGATACTGGGCTAGTTTGTGCTTTGACTTGGAATGAAAAACTGGATTCCTTGCAAGATACAAGGCACTCTGACTGTCACATAACAAAGGAATGTTCTCTTATTCGTGCACGAGTTCCTCCATTATCATTTTGAACCATACTGCTTCCTTACTAGCTTGTGTAGCTGCTACATATTCTGCTTCTGTTGTTGAGGTTGCCACAACTAACTGCAGTTTTGATATCCAGCTCACAACTCCACCAGTAAGTGTGAACACATACCCCGTAGTAGATTTACTTTTATCAAGATCACATGCATAATCCGAGTCAACATATCCTCTGATAACAAAGTCCGATCCTCCATAACATAATGCAACATCTGAGGTTCCCCTAATATATCTCAGGATCCTCTTTACAGCATTCCAATGCTCTCTGCCAGGATTCACCGTGTACCGACTTACTACTCCCACTGCATGTGTAATGTCTAGTCATGAACAAATCATCGCGAGCATTAAACTCCCCATTGCTGATGCATACAGTACTCGAGACATTTCCATCCTTCCTTCTTCATTGCTAGGACTCATATTGGAGGATAACTTGAAACTAACAGGAAATGGGGTAGAAATTGACTTACAATCTTGCATATTGAAGCGTCGCAAGACCTTCTTTAAATAATTTTTTGAGAAAGCCAAATCTTCCTATTGTTTCTTTCTCGGTGAATTTGCATCCCTAGAATCTTGTTTGTCGGTCCCAAGTCCTTCATTTCAAATTCTCTAGCCAACTGCGCCTTTAATTTTTCAATATGATCTTTGTTGGGGCCTGCTACCAACATATCATCTACATACAACAGTAAGATAATGAAATCACTTTTACCAAACCTCTTGAAATATGTACAAGGGTCTGCATTAAGTCTGTTGTATCCAAGGCTCATGATGAAGGAATCAAATCTCTTATACCAACACCTCGGCACCTACTTTAGACCATACAGAGATTTGTTCAACCTGTAAACCAAGTTCAGCTTTCCTTTTTCTTCAAAACCTTCAGGCTGGAGCATATAAATATCTTCCTCATGATCTCCATGAAGAAAAGCTGTTTTCACATCTAGCTGCTCTAGATGTAAGTCAAATGTAGCACACATTGTCAGGACTACTCGAATAGTTATTAGTCGAACCACAGGGGAAAATATTTCATTGAAGTCAATCCCTTCTTTCTGAGCATATCCTTTCACCACCAATCTTGCATGAAACCGCTCCACTTGATCATCACTATTTCTTTTGATCTTAAAGAACCATTTATTGCCAATCGCGTTTCTTCCTTGTGGTAGTGGCACAAGCTCCCAAGTCTTGTTCTTATGTAGAGCTCCCATTTCTTTTTGCATTGCTGCCATCCACTGAGATGCATCTAAACTGCTCATTACTTCTTGGAGAGTTGATGGCTCCCCGTCCTCAGTTAGAAGACAGTATGCAACATTACTACCCATAACATAATCTTTATGCCAGATTGGTATAAGTTTTGCACGTTTACCCTTTCCAAGTTCTGACTTTCAGACTCGGCTGGCTCTTCCTCTTCGTGCTCTGGTGCTGCTTTAGAAGAATCTTCTTCTATAGACTTCTTTTCCACCTGTACAGTTGTAGTCTCTGAGCTTTCTTTTGAAGTGCTATCATATTCTCCCTTCAATTTATCTTCTAAAAAAATAACATCCCTGTTGCCTATAAGCTTGTGGGCAGTGGGATCCCACAGGCGATACCTCTTTACGTCGTCAGCATATCCCAAGAACAAATACTTCCTGGATTTTGGATCCAGCTTTGTAGTTTCTTGGGCATTGTACATCACGTACAAAGGACTTCTAAATATATGGAGGTTTGAATAATCAACTGGCTTCCCAGTCCACATCTCCATCGGTGTCTTTTGATCAATTGCTGTAGATGGAGACCAGTTAATCACAAAACAAACGGTGTTGACTGCTTCTACCCAAAATGCCTTATTCAGGCCCGCAGCTCCAAACATTGCTCTTGTTCTTTCTAACAAAGTTCTGTTCATCCACTCTGCCACTTCATTTTATTGAGGAGTGTATCCTGTAGTAAACTACCTCTTGATCCCTTCTTGCTTGCAAAAGCTATCAAATTCATTCCTAATGTACTCACCTCCATTATTTGACCTTAAACACTTGATCTTGTTGCCTAAATCAAGTTCAACCAGCACTTTGTAAGTTTTGAAAATTGCAAGCACATCTCCCTTGCGCTTGATAGGATACACCCAACATCTCTTAGAGTAATCATCGATGAAAGACACAAAGTACTTCACTCCTCCTAGTGATGAAACCGGTGCTTGCCATACATTAGAGTGAACTAATTCTAGAACAGTCTTGCTTCTAGAATTGGATGTGTTGAACTTTAGTCGATGCTGCTTGCTTGTTATGCGGTGATCACAAACATGTAGTGTCTCCTTTGTAAGGCCCGGAAGTATATTTTTCTCAGCAAGAACTTTCATGCATTGTTCAGACATATGTCTAAGCTTTTAATGCCAGACCATTGCAGATCTTTCACTTGAACTATTTGAAGTAACAAATGCTTCTACTTTTTGCACAGTCTTTCCCAAAAGCATATACAAATTTACAGCAATCTTTTCTCCCTTCATAATTACAAGCGCTCCTTGCTAATCTTCATGATTCCCTTTTGAACTTTGATAATATAATCAAGATCATCCAGTTGTCCCAGAGATAACAAATTCTTCTTCAGACCCTCCCCATGTCGTACTCCTTAAATAGTACAGACTGTATCGTCATGCATCTTCAAGCTGATGGTTCCAATGCCTATGATTTTTAAGGCATTATCTTCACAACTATACACAAATTCTCCTAAGATAGGTTCATAATGATGAAACCATTCTCTTCGAGAGGTCATGTGATAAGTTGCTCCTGAGTCAAGAAGCCATACATCAGCAAACCGCTCTCTATTAAAATTGCTGCTTCACAGCACAATACATTTCCAGCATTTGAATGGCATGCCACATTCCCTTGAGGATTAGACTTCTTTAGACTCCAACAGTCCTTCTTCAGGTGACTTTTCTTACCATAGTGGTAGCATTTAAAATTCTTCTTACCTTTTGATTTTGACCTACCATGATTGTGACTCCCACTTGGGCCACGTTCTGTTGATCTCCCTCTCATCACCGTCAAGGATTCCACTTAGTGTGAACCTGCCTGCTTGTCCTCCTCGTTCCTTCACCGATTTTCTTCTTCAAGAATAGCGGTTGTTATATCATCAAAGACCAGAGAATCGGATTGAACACTATTTGTTAAATTGATGATGAATTGATCATACAAATCAGGTAGACTTTGGAGTAGAAGTTCTGCACGTTCTTGTAACTCTATTTTATAGCCCAAAGATGTAAGCTGAGAAAATAGAGTATTCAAGACATTGAGGTGCTCTGTCACTGAAATAGATTCTGACATTCTCAAGGTGTACAGTTTTCTCTTAAGGAAAATTTTGTTGTGTAACGACTTGGCCTCGTACAGTTTGGTGAGGTGGTCCCAAATCTCCTTCACTGTCTTCTTTTTTTCTGTGCTAGACAAGATCCCATCTGCAAGTGCCAGATGAAGGTTTGCAATAGCATTCCCATCAATCTCGTTCCATTTATTGTCATCTGTGAATGTTGTCGGCCTTTCACTGATAGCCGCAAGACAATTGACTTTTATCAATACAGCTTTTATCTTTAATTTCCACAATGAGAAATTTCTCCCATTGAATTTTTCAATCTCAAATTTTACCGCCATTGCTTTTATCACAAAATTTCTAAGCAAAAATTAGCTCCCACTATTTCACGTGAACAGTACCGTGAACTCTGCTACAGTAACATATAAACAGTAACGGCTACTACAGTGATGATTAGTAATGAGTTGATGAATAGTAATGGACTGGACAGTAATGGGCTGCACAGTAACAGACTGATGGGCTACAAATTTTTTTTCCTTCACTTATTTTTTCACGTGAACAGTACCATGCAAAAAAATGCCAAAGTTACTATTTTACTATTCATCAAATTACTATTCCGACGTCCATTTCTAAAACGGGTTGAAGCAGAAAACTCCACGTAATTTTCTCTTCCTCGTGGTATATTTTGTTTAAAAAAAAATACCACAATAGTAACCATGCAACAATTCATGCAAAAGTTACTATTTTACCATTAATCAAATTACTATTCCGACGTCCGTTTCAAAAACGGGTTGCAGCAGAAAACTCCACGTAATTTTCTCTTCCTCGTGGTATATTTTATTTTTTTAAAATACCATAACTTTTAAAACCTCTACCGGGTTGTTGACACCTTACAAGGGTGAATAATAATCTAATCTATTTTTTGATGTGGAGGATCCACTTTAGTAACAGCTACAGAGCATACAATAAATATATATATATATACACCCAAGTCAGGCTCTGATACCAATTGTTGAGAAAATTGAACCGGATAGAGTAAGACCATAGCTAATAATTTAAAAAAATAAAGATAAAAAATAATTAAATAATATAACACACGGATTTTACGTGGAAAACCCCTAAATAAATTAGGCTAAAAACCACGGGTAAGGATAGAAGAATTTCACTATGAGAAAATAATAGGAGTTACAACCTCTCTATTTATAAAGGAGAAAACACTAAAAACTCTCTTTATAATAGGAGAAAATAATCACTCAACTCTCTAATTTTCTCTCTCTCTCTATGTTTTTCTCTTCACTCTGGGATGCATTTATTTCCTAAACATCCTTTGCCTATTTATAGGCAAAGGATTATGCGTAAAACGCGTATCCACCAAATACAAAACATCTGCACCAATTTTTTTTTTTTACTTTCAATAATTGTGGAGTGCGGCGCGACGCCCCGAACTGCCAGTAGCTGGAATCATAAAAAAATCAAAATTTGAATGGCACCAGTACCTTCTCAAATTAACTGCATCAATGTTATTTCTTTTGGTTTCCACAAAAGCAGAAAAAGATAAATCATGCATGGAAATATTGAGCGAACAAAGCACTGTTTTGTGGGGTTAGAGAACCCTCCTCGGCTGTTCCAGAATAAAAAATTCAAGGACATAAAGAAGCAGAAAAAACCTGGAAAAAGGAGTAGCTCAAGCTACTATTAAATCTTGTTGCAACCTCTGAGTAATAGCGGCTTTATCTGACTACCCAAAAATGCCAATACGAGTTCCCATCAATCAAGTTTCTTCAACTTTCGATTCCAGAAGAGAAGGACCGGAAGTAGTAGAGTTATTATGTTGATGTAGCAGGTTCATATTGCCTATATCAATGCTTGACTCAAGAGAAGAACATGATTTGACGGAGCCAAGAATTCCTTTTGGTAAAACTTTTCTGCCTTTACCTCTTTTTGATTTATTGATGTAGTGGAAATCAGCTGGAGCATTTGAATTCTCAGCTTCGACGTTCTCTTTAATTGTGTACTCTTGTTCTAAAATGTTTGCTGTTGTAGCATTGGGTGATTCGATGTGCATTTGATTACTTTTATATTGTTTTTGGGTAGCATCTTTCACCGATTTGAATTGATTATTTATTGGAGAAGGAGAACAATTATTGTCCAAATGTTGTGAATTATTTCTTTTTGCTAAAGGAACATTATTATCTGCCACTTTTACATTGATAAAGGAGGAATCCTTGTCAGGTGAATATTTGCTGTCCCTTTGAATGAGTCCTGTGTCACTCTTGTTTTGAAATGATGCTCATTATTAGCTTGTGGACCATTAAGACCATTGACCAAAAGTAAGGAAATTCTTGAACATAATGATGCCTTTGGAGATGAAATCCCTTCCATCACGTTCATTGCTCCTGATGATGGTGGGAACAAGGTGTTTGCTACCATTTGATTTGCTTGTTGATATGGGGTTGGTGGGGAGGTGTGGATGATGGGTGGGGGAGTGTCATGATGGGAGTTCTCATCCTTTGGAGTAGAGTTTGCTTCAACAGAGACGCTTGGAACAACTACCTCATCCGATTCATTATCTGAAGCAAAGCCTTCTAAATCATCATCAAAGAGGACTGGGCAATCCTCTGCTTCTCTGATGTTGATGGGGAAATTATCGGTATCTGTGGACAAGGAGATCTGATGAGGAACTGCTGTCAAAGACGTTGAAACTAGAATCATTCCAGCATCTAGTCTACACTGAGCTGATACAGATGGGTGGAGCTTAATGAACTCCCCAATCCTATTGCCCAAGAAAGTAAAAAGTTGTGATGACCAAAGGTGTAGAGGGATACCCGTAAGGAAAAGCCATGTGAGACGTTTTGTCCTTAGAAGAAAAGGAGAGATATCAGCGTAGAACTCAAACTTATCTCGAAGGACAGGTGGTCTATCAAAAAACTCACTAACTTGGTGTGGAGATTCCAATGTAACCAGAACAGACATGTCGCATAGGAAGGAAACCCTATCAAAGGGGATCTTATGTTCACTAAAAAGAATCTTAGCTCGTGAGAGAGCTTTGGGGGTCTTTACCTTTGCCACAAACGAACTTGCCAGCCAATAAGGCTTAGGGGGAGGCGAGAAGGTCTTGTGGAATAGAAGGCTTATAATTATGAGAGACAACATTAGCATAGGATCGATTATCCCGAATCGCAGGAGACCAGGTTTTTTCAGACACAAATTTGTTTCTAGGAGGATCACGTTGCACTGCTTTGTTAGGAGCTATAGGATGTCGAGCCACAAATGCCCTCATTGATCTCCCATCCATTACAACATTGTTCAGACATTTAAGAACATGACTAATATTAAACAAACTTGAGAGCTTAAGAAAACCGAAACACAGCCTACGTATGTTTCTTTTTCTTGCAATGGAAACCTCTCCATTGAAACAAAACTTAGAAAATTCCTTTGACATTGCAGTAGTGGTGCATGAAGAAGGGAAAATTTCAAAGTAAAAAGTGGGATTGGAAGCAAGACGGGTAGGGTTTGGGGTATGGTTATGGTGTTTTTGGTTGGTTGTGGCTGTCTTCTTCACGGAGAGAGAACTTTTTTTTCCCTTGTCAATAGAACAGTATATATAAACTCATATAAATTCAGTTCAAGTCTGTAGAAACTTAATTTTTAAAAGTTTGAAAGGTAAATAGCGGAGTTTTAATTATAAAAAAATATTATATGTATGTACGTATTATAGTCAATAACATTGTGAAATCAAATAAAGAGTATAAAGATAAAAAAAATATTTTTTTATTTATTAATGATAATTTAGTAACAGTTTAGGAATATATATATTACTTTAAGAATGATTTCAAAAAAGACTAACAACTTAAAAATTTTAATAAAAATTATATATTAATAATTTTAATTTCTTATTTAAGTAGTTTTAATTGATTTAAATGAATAAATTCAATTCAATTTGGGTTGTGTTACCAAACATTCAGGCTAAGTTACAAATTCAAAATAAAGATTTAAAATTAAATAATAAGTTAGATTATTCGTTGGCTACAAAATTTTTAACCTTATATAGTGTCTAATCCCTCTATTCCATTTAAGAGTCTCATTGTGCTTTTGTAGACATATTAAAAAAAACACACACATATATACAATATTATAGAATTATTCATCTTTATTAATAAATGTCTTAGGTAAATTGTGTTTAAAGAAAAACCAAAATTGACCAAATCTCTAAAAAAAATCCTAACCACTTTCTCTTTTTTCCCCTCTCCTATTTCTTCAGAAGTTCTAGTGTCTAATCTCTCTATTAACGATTAATATAATTATTCATTTACTTGGCAGATTTATTTGTTATAAATAAACAAGTTTGTAAATTGTATTTCAAGGATATAATTAGAAGGCTAATTGCTTAATTTTGGATTCAAAGTCAAGGAGAATTGTCGGTGTTTACTGAGAAATTAATTTAGATATTGTTGATTTGAGTTTCTCAAATTTGTAATTAATTTTAAAGGAAATTGTTTCAAGTTTTCTTCATGGTAGATTTGGTTTAGAGTTTGGTCCGCGATTTTTTTCCCTCTACACTTGAGGATTTTTCTACCCAAATCTTATGTTCTTGTTTTTTTTTTTTTTTTTGTGATTGTTTATTCTTCTTGTGTTTGGTGATTGGAATTAATTAGGAAAAACTATATCATTTAGCCACAACTTTCACTAAAATGTTAAATTTAGCCACTTTTATAAAATTTATCAATTAAGTCAACAACCTTTTTTTCTTTGTCAATTTTAGCCAACTTGAAAATGATGTGAGTCATTGATAATGTGTCGTTTGCTATTGATGATGAGTCATGTGCAACTAATGATATATCTAACATTTTTTAGCCACAACTTTTAATAAATTATCAAATTTAGCCACAACTATCAATACATTATATCAATTTAGCCACAACTTTTAAAATTTTATCATTTTAGTTTATCTCGCAAATATAAAACATGTGGCTCTTGCACACATGCAACATGGCATTTTCAAGTTGGCTAAAATTGATACAAAATGAAAGGTTGCTAACTAATTTGAAAAAATTTACATAAATTGCTAAATTTTAAAATTCGCTGAAAGTTGTGGCTAAATAATACAATGATTTAGATTAATTAACACAATTATTATTGTTGTTTTTTTAAGGTCAAACAATATAGGATCGGTCAGTCGTGTGAATCCCTATAAGTCTCTTTGTGTGATTCATTCTTCCCTTCTTAACTTTATCTAACCTAATTCTACTCTTCTTTAAATTATGGAATAAAACATATTTAGTGTTTAACAATTTTTAAAAAATTTAATTAAGCATTTAATCTTTTATTTATTACAGTTAAGTGTTATAACCTATAATATAATTACAAAAAAGATTCTTATCAGGTAACTATTAAAATAAAAGTTCATTTGATCCTTGAACTTATCTTCATATATCAATTTTGTCCAATAAAATTGATTTTATAATATCAATACAATTCCATTTTTTTATTATACTTTAATTTATTACAAAACGATAAAAACAAATAGTTACTATATTTACTTGGTTTATTTTTAAAATTTTGCTACATTTTAATTTTAACAATTGAAAAAATAGTTAATTAACATTTTTACTAGTTTTATTTTTTAATAAATTTGATTGTAGTGTCTAAAAGAAATTTTTATACTAGACAAAATTAGAAACTAAATTGCTGCACAATATAATATAATGTAAATAAAAATTAAAGGTGATTAAAATATTTTAATTTATTATATTTCAATTTTTAGAAAATAATTATTAAATTTTATTATGAAGTGTTATGAAAAATTGTTTATTATACTCATTTTTAAGAATTTTTTTAATTTTTAAATATATATATCTTATTGTGTATAAATAAATAATAAAAATAAATTTTAACTATTGTTAAATTCATCGTGTAGAAAATTATATTTATTTTTATTCTTTCTTATTATAAATAATATAAATATATTCAAGAAAATTATTCAATTTCAAAAAAATTAGTTTTTTGGATGGATTTAAAGTATATGGCAAAACAGAAAAATTAAAAATATTATATATTCTATAAACTCTTGGTAACTTATGAGTAATCTTTAATAAAATTCCCTCTTATCATAAAAAAAAAATGGCAAGTCATTTGATAAAATCACCATTTTGTAATTATTTTACAGGTTACAACACTCAATCATAATAAAAAAAAAGGTTTAAGCATTTAATTATAAAATTTGAAAAGTTTAGACACTAAATATATGTTAGGCCTAATAGCTTAATATAGCTCGAATTTTGATTAATTTTTCAAATATAACCCCAACATTAAATCATGTCAATTAGTAACTTATACTTTTGGCAGCGATCCACAAGTATATGGATAGTTGTAGTAATAACTCGAAGTACGAGGTCGGTCCACAGGGACAATTGTATAAAAATCTATTTTTCAATTAGAAAACAATGTGCGGAAAATTAAAATGAATACCCTTAATTTGATTTTGAATTCTTTCAATAACTCAAATTAACTTAATTCAATTCAAACAAGAAGTGAATTGCAATTAATAAAATTTTCTACGATATAAAAATTCAACAGACACGCACTAGAGTTTGAGATTTCGCCTAGAGGGGTAACTTAATTATCAATCACAATTCATTTAAGCAGGATTTCACGAAAATATTTTAATCCTCTTTTGAGGTAGAAAAACGTATTCAATTGAACCGGCTATGCTACTCTTTCAATGCACACCAATTAAAAATAATCGAATCCATTAAGCAAATCCTTAATTCAAGTTTAGGTTAATTGTCGTTCGTATTAACATCTAAACAAGTTCAATTTCCAAATTCTGGTTTATTTCAATCCGTCCATTGAACAATGAACCTAATAAACATACATTCAAGGTGGCCAATCAAGAAATATGCTAATAAGCTATTGGAAATCAATTTAAATGAATAAAACAAGGAAAACTATAATTATATAGCTAATCAAACATTGATAATTAAATTACCCCCTACTAGACTACATCCTTCCCTCTAGTAGGAGAATTAGTTCCAACTCATAAATAAAATCAACAAACAAATAATAAAAACAAGGAAATAAAACATAAACATAATTAAATTGAAATGAGAATCAAGGAAGAATCAACTTATTGTGAGTAGTTGAAAACAAGCCTTAATCCTTTAAAACAATGTGGAATCCTTCTTAAACCCTTGAAAAAAATGAAGAAATTGAGAGAAAAATCAATTGAAGAACCCATAAATTTCTTCTCCTCCTTCAGCAAAAATCTGTCTCCTTAAAGGTTTTGGGTGTGTTTTTGTGTTATGAGATGTCTTGGGTGTGTTAAGGATGGAGGCTAATGAGAGAATGAGGGAGTTTTTATATTGTTTCCCTAAAAAAACCTTAAAACCCTTCAAAACTTGGACTAAACCACTCCAAAAACTGACCAAAACTGCCCAAAATCAAACCAAAAACACTCTGGGGCGCGCTTCAACGACGCAGGCCGGACTGGCTTGGTCCGGCCTGAAACATGTTTTCTGCCTCAACTGTAACCAAAAGGAGAGGAGCAAATCGGACCGGCACTGGTCCGGCCTGAAATTCTAATTCTGCCTCCTTGTAGATTCAACATATGACCAAACTTTCAAGGGGCATATCTAGGATGTCCGAACTCCAAATTGAGAAATTTTTGAGCCTAAAATGAATTTCAAGCTGTCTACTTTAAATTCTATGTTTTGAACTTTTTCTGATTTCATCAGTTTCTTGCCCTAAATACCCTTGACATTTTAGTGCTACATTTGAGACAGCTTTTGGAGTACTTCCCGGAGTTTAGCTTGCATCTCCTTCATTCTAGTACCAATTGAGCTGATTCTTGTTGCACATGAAAGTAGACTCAACCCACTTATGTTCTGGAGACTTTCAAATCAAAACTCTTTCCACATTAGATGCTCGGAGCTCCCAAAGTTAACCGATTCGTGAAACTGCAAATTAGCTCATTGAACCTCTAAATCTCAATTGTTGCCTTTAGCTTCTAAACCCTTAAACCACCATAACTACAATAATTTCACACCAAACCTTGAAAACACAATAACCATGAAGAATTACATTGACACTTATAAGGTGCAAAAACAAGGAAATTACATGGATTATACTCTAAATGAACTCAGATTCCCTTAATATTGTAAATTAACAATAATTAAAAAAATGCTAAAACCACTCAAATGTATAAGGAATTGAATTAAAAACCACTAAACTAAATAGAATAAAACCCGGTTATCAAATTTCCCCACACTTGAGCTTTTGCTTGTCCTCAAGCAACATGAATTAACACGTAAAATCATTGAATCCATGCATCTAAATTATTGTCAACTAAAGCTTTCATCATAGTAACAATTATCTCATCCAAGATAATTTCAAATAACTCAAATCAAGGTAATGCTAATACTCAAGCATCCCAAAACCAAACCAAAGTGAAACCAATTATCATGTGAATTCCAAAGAAACACAATCATCCCAACACTCTTTCAATTCTCACAATAACTCTCTAGTGTTTAGGGGTAAAAGTGTTTACACTCAGAATCATTGCAAAGGAG
>CANYLF013946577.1:0-11157 GCA_948193215.1 Bocquillonia castaneifolia
CCAATTTATGATATTTTTGACATAAAAAACCCAAAAGTTACACTTTTAGCTCATTTAAGTTCATTTTTTATTTAATTCATGTGGGATCAATATACACAAATTGGACTTAAATGAGCTAAAAATGTAGGGGGCCAATTTGAACCTTTATCCTATTATCATCTCACCGGTTTTGCTATTCTTTTTGGTACAACCTACAACAAATACCATGGCTAATAATATTGAAAAATCTTATATATACACACACACACACAAAATTATTTTTATACTTTATATGTTATTTATAATGAAAATTATTTTCTTAATCATTTTGATTCTATGAAATAATATACATTTTATATTTTATTTATGACCAAGAGGAAGTAGGTACAAATGAATATTGAAATTTTAATACTTTTTAGTAAATTTTATGATTTTTTAAAAAACTAAGTAAAAAAACTTATGAAACTGATAGATAAAAAAAATATAGTGATTTTAAAACAATCCAATTTATAATAGTGATAAAAGAAAATGTTATTTTAATTCAATGATAATCATATACTTTATTGATGACCAAGGGGAGGTCGGCTCAAATAAACAATAAATTTTCTAGATCATTTAGTAATTTTTATGAGATTTGTTTAAATTTGATAAAAAAAAATAGATTTAGAAACATATTTAATTAATTTTATAATCTTATAAAATTGAGTATGCTAGATTGATTGAGTTTATAAATGTATTTTTTACTTTAATTATATACATTTTTCCTAATAAATAAAATATAAGTATCAGATAATTTTTTATAAATATTGTATAAATTTAATTAAAATTTTTAATTGTAATATATTAATATTAAATTAACTTTTAATATTTTATTTAAAATTCAATAATATCTGCGCGAAGCGCAGGAGATCAACTAGTTTATTAAATAAAATACATGTGAATTTTAGAAATTAAATGTATTTATTTCTTATCACTAAGTATAAAATATTATATAATTGTTCATGAAAATAATTGTATTTTTAATAAACAAAGTTCATACTATAAGTTTATATGCATATCATTATATAAAAATAATAATTTTTTAAGTGAAAAGAAAGTTCTTAATATCAATTTAAAATAATCTATAGAGACTTATATTATTCATTAAATCTAAAATATTCATACACATGCTATTATTTGATTTTAATTAATTATTTATATCAACTAATTATATATATTAACCAATTGTACTAAGTAAAATGCATGAGAATTACTTATCAAAAAAATGGATGAGAAATTTAGAAATTAGATGTATCAATTTCTCATAATTATGCATAAAATATTAGATAATTACGCATAAAAATAACTATATTTTTAATAAATAATGTTCATCATTATAATACACTATACGTTTATATGTTTATCATTATATAAAAATAATATTTTTAAGTGAAAAGAAATTTTTTAATATCAATTTAAAATAATTTATAAAATATTATATATATAATTTAGAAACTTATATTATTCATTAAATCTAAAAAATTTCATATATATGTAAAATTTAGAGACTTATATTATTTATAAATTCATATTGATGCTATTATTTGATTTTAATTTATTATTTATATCAACTAATTATATATAATAACTACTTTATCTAATGGGTGAAATCCTAATAATGAAAGGTATAAATAATAAATGTAAAATAAAATTAAATAGTAATAGTCAAGTATTGCCACATAAGTAAATTGGCATTAAAATTCATTCAAAATTGTCAATTAAATTGTTTGGAGTCTACTTTCATATATATATATATATATATATATATATATATATAAAGATCTCTACTATAATAAGAAGAAACAAATCATCCAATTTATTATAACTCAAAAACACGATGGATTGAATATAGAGGCATACTATATATTGATGATCAACCCAACAAATGCAGTGAAATGCATCATTGCTCAATTAAATTGTTGATGTCCTTGTTGTTGAAAAAATGTTTAGATTTGTACTAGCAATTAATCTTTAGTTATTCACAAAGACAAAAGAAAGAAAGAAAGAGGAATGCAAGAGGACACAAACACATATATGAACTGCTAAATGTCTAGTTGCACGAAAACGGAAACGGCACACGAGACATGATGTTGACACGATACATGATATAAAAAAACGGAATTTTTTAAAAATATAGGACACGAAACGTTATATATATATATATATATATATATATAGACACACACACACATACACACTTTTAAATAAATTTTAAAATAAATAGTTCATCATCTAAATTAAAACACAAGATCTAAAAATAAAATAACTATTCTAAATTTTCTACATAGTAATGAAATTTCAACAAAGTATTCTATAAAATTTCATACCTTTATCACCATTTTCAAACTTGAGTCGTCAATAATGTCCACAACAGTAGATCGAGAATACATATAAATCGTGAATTATAATTATAAAGAAGAAAAGATGGAGAATTAGGTATAAAAACAAACAACAACACTTCTATTTATAATTTTTCTGTATATTTATAGCGTTTTAATAATTATAAATTAGGAATTCAAACATGATTAGGAGATATTATAGAGGAAAAAAAAATTGAAAGTCCTTTTTTAAGTAGGATATAAGTAAATAGAGAAAAAAATTACTTACAGAATGAAAACTCTATTACCTTAAAAAATTATATTTTTATAGTAAATCTTTTTAAATAAGACAGTTTTTTTTTTTGATTGGATTTAAATAAGACAGTTAATAAATAAAATTAGTGTATTTTTAATAAAAGAAATTAAATATTAATTCTCTTTTTAAAAAATTCCTAAAATTTTTCATAGAAAGTTTCTGTAGAGTTTCCAAAAATTAATAAATTTATAAAAATATATGGAAAACTTTTTGTAAATTTTTGAAATGTAAATTGAAGTTTTCGATACATGTCCAGAGGTTTTCTAAGAGTTTCGGTTTTCGAAACTTGTCGGAAACGGAAACGTCCTATTTTGAGGTTTCTGTTTCGCAGCTAAATGTATTTATTTCTGTTAGTGATACAAAGCATATAAAACAAAGGTTACCCTCAATGCTTCTCTATTTTCAATACAGTAATAAAATTCACTTCTGATGATTCAAAAAAAAGGGAAAAAAAAAACTATATCCTTGCAAACTCATGACTCCAAAATGTTAATATGATAGTACTTTTTGTTTTTTGAAGATAATATGACAGTATTTATATATGACTTATTTTTGTTACTATTATTCAACATGTACTGTAAACACTAGACGAACAGAATGTCTGCCATCAACCCAAGTCACTGATCCAAAATTATATCCATTTCTTGCCATTTTTCCATTAAAAGATACCTTGAAAGGCAGCCTTGGAATCCCTTCTCTAAAAACTAGTTTCTTTGGCAAAACCCTGACATCTAGCCCTTCAGGAGCTTCAACTTTGGGAATGTAAGTGCTGTTTGGAGACCCAACATTGGTTGCAATTCTTTTGATGGTCCTTGCAGCTTGGTGCCTATCAAGCTTGCTGATGGAGATTGATGGGTAATTGATGTTGGATATTAGTTTTTCAAAGCTTTTTTTTGGACAGTTGAACTTTGTATTATTAGACATTGATCTTATGTCTTTCTCTTTGTATCCGTAATAGCAGAGGAATTGAAGATAGTCCTCTGTTGTTGTTTCGAAAACTAATCCTGGATGGAGGGCTTGAATTGGATTTATTTCTCCGACTCCCATTTCGTGTGGATTCGAATAGGAATGTGAGCTATTTGTCACAGGTTTTCCCAAGTTATTGTAAATTGTTGCTGCATAAAGACGTAAACGGAAGTAAGGGCGTGTTTGGTTCAGCTGTTGTGAGGTGATTGACTAGTCGAATGCACCGAATAAATTTTGGGGGAAATATTTGTTTCCAAGTATCAAAATGTACCTGTTGTCATGAGTGCAGATTTGATAATGGAAGAACTCCATCCACAACGCACGGATTTGATGAATGCAGCAGCTCCTGTGACATGAGGGCAAGCCATTGATGTACCAGATTTTGGAGCATATCCTGATGGCTTCTTTCCAATAGGAACAGTTCCTGACTCATTTGCAGGAGTCACTGCAGCTAAAATGGCAACTCCTGGAGCCATTATATCTGGCTGAATAGCTAGTTAGTGTTAGTGATAGCTATTTAGATTCATTAAATTTCGAAGAAAATGAATGGCGAAAAAAAACTCAATAAGCCTTGAATCCCAGAGAATAACCTTCAGAATGTTTTCTGTAAGCGAAGCAGGTCCCCTGGAAGAGAAATATGCAACTATTGGTGCGGGTTTATAACCAGGAACATTTACAGTAGGAAGAATTGCTGCAGTTGGATTTCTACGAAGACGAAGAAAAGTAATGATCATTGACAGATAGATTAATTGGAAAACAATTTGGAGATTGTAGAAAGTTGAATAGCAGAACGAACTTGGTAGAATTGATATATTTAAGAAGCTGAATTCCTGCACTATTGCCAATTTGAGCAAATGGGAAAACACCTGAATCAAAGGGTACACCTTTCTCAACCTCATTAATCAAAATCATCCCATTTGCTCTGGCATCTTCTACAACTAACTTCTTGATTCGGCTTGGAAGATTAAACTCATTGTCCATGCAAACCACAATTTTGCCTGAAACTTTCTCTCTGTCTAAGGAGCCTGGATAGCAATTCCTGCATTACTTTTGATTATTATTATTATTGATTGTTATAATTTTGTTTCAATTTTCAACTTAGTAAATTACCTTGCTTCTGACACAGGAGTAAAATTAGCAGCAGCAGCCTCTCCCAGTACAAGAGGGTAAGTCCTTGAACGCTTGAGATTTGAGAAATTAATGGCAGACCCCTATGATAAAATGAGAAAACGAAGAAAACGTTAAATATTAGACGGCTTTTGATGTTTGCTGAGATATTGTCCGCTTACTTGTTATAAGAAAAATATTCGAAAATAGAAATATTTATTTAGTAATTTAATGAGAGCATCTTACTTGAAAACTCTTGCCATTTCCAAGAACCACAGTAGATTGGAAATCTCTATCAATATTAGAAGCAGCAGTAGTAAAAATCCAAGGAGCTATATTGACAATAGTATAAGGGTCAGGTCCATCATTTCCAGCAGAACAAACAACCATAACATTCTTTTGTAGTGCATGAAATGCACCAATTGCTATAGGATCATTTAGATAATCAGTTTGAAAAACTGAACTCATCCCAATCGAAATGGAAATTATATCAACACCATCTTTAATTGAATCATCTATTGCCTTCAAGATAGTGGAGCCAGCACAGCCATCTAATGTACAAGCTTTGTAAACAGCTATTCTAGAAGAAGGTAAGCCACCCCTGGCAGTGCCTCCTGCCAGGCCATAGTAACTCACATTGCCTACTTTAGCACCACCTGCTATGGATGCAGTGTGGGTTCCATGGCCAATGTTGTCCCTCGGCGAACCGGCCCGTCTCTTGTTGTTGTTGTCGTCATAGTATCTTGCTCCTATCAGCTTCCTGCAAAGTTTAATTATATATCAAGAAACAATGAATATCACTGGATGGAATTTGCTATAAAAGAATTAGCAGTGGATCTGTCCACCCTTCAGAATTCAACCGAAACGAAAAGAGACGGGTTTGGTTCTGATTCTAAACCTTTTAAAAAATTAAAAATTATTAATAGATTGTTGAAATAGGTTCGAATTGTAATCTTTAATTTCAATTCTTATTTTTCTAAAATTCACATCAAATTTTAGAGAAATAGTTTCAATTTTAAAATTAAAGATATCAGTTTCGATTTTGGAACCAGTACTTGAACGGTCCACTAGTAGCCCCGCTCATGAAAAGTGCACAAGTTGCAATTTGCTACATATGAAACAACCAAATGATATGTGCATAAATTTATTGTAATTATTTTTCTTTTTGATATGTACAAAAGACAAATGAAAAGAAAAAAACAAAAACACATAATAATTTACCTGTTACAATTGGATTTCTTGAAGTCATGCCCTTCCATGCAAACTCCTTTCCATTTTGAAGGAATTTTTCCAATTCCCTTATCACTGAAACTTGGAGATTCAGGCCATATTCCTATAACAAAGAAAAAAAAACAGATACTACTAGTTAGGAAGGAGAATCATGATCTCCCTCAAAAAAAAAAAAAAAGGAAGGAGAATCATGATCATGTGTTCAATAAATAAACAAGTACCATAAACTTTGATGAATGTTAAAAAAACAATAAACAAAATTATTGAAGACTCAAATCATTTAATTATGAAAAAGTTTCAAGGAGCTTGCGCACATGGATTTTGTCAAGGTGGCCTACACTTTCATGTGGCTATTTTTGTTGCCTTGTAGCCTTCCAACAAATTTTGGGTGTTGGGGCCATTGAGTTAGTTACTATGTGAAAATTTCCCCATACTGTAGCTATCTTGACAGCACTTAATACAAAAACTCCATTTCCAAGAATGATTTTTGGGCCAAAAAAAGTGTCATAAAAAAAAAATTTTGCAAGAATTTTTGTGAAAAAATAATTTCAACTGGATAAGAACTATAACTAAAAGAAAAGGAAAAAAAAAAATAGTAATAATAATAATAATAAATTATTACCTGTGTCAATCACCCCAATAATTACATCACTTGAAAAATGAGAATACTTATTATGGGTTGATTGAATCTCTGAATTTGCCTCCTCCAGGAAATCCCAAGAACGTGTTGTATGGAGTTTAAGAATTGGATCTTTAAAAACTGACACAACTCTTTCATTCCCTGCGTGTGTTTAATTTAGAAGTTGATGTAAGAAAAAAAAACATCAATTTGTAAGGATTCATTAAGCAACAAAAAATACTTGGTTTACACATGATTACTAGCTAGTATATATTGATAAATTATATTAATTTCTTCTCTTTTTTGGCCTGCTCAATTAATAATAATGGCTCTAATGAATAATCATTAGTATTATTTTCCTTTTAAAGTGGGAAATTTTTTTAATCTGGTCTCTTCACAAAATTTAAAATCCAGCAATATTATTATGAATGAATCAAGCGTAGCTAGTAAAGAAAGCGATCTGGTGGTATTTAAAAGCCAACATGTTATAATGTTTAAAATTCATGTCTGCTCTTGATATGGACATGAATATTAATATGTATAAAGCACATGTATATATAGCTCATAATTATATAACATTACATGACGAGTCAATTGATCCCTGTACAAATGACAGCTACTCTATCTCTAATACAACTCAACTGTCTGATTTTCTCATAATTCACTTAAATCAACTTATTAGAAATTTTGATTCGAGTACTAATCCTGTCCTTAATAAAAATAATTCGTATTTCTAGTTATATATCAGCCTAATAAAAGAATTTAGATACTCAAATATACCTTTTCTAATAAGATCATGAAGATCAAATTTTGTTCTGGTTGGTCAACTTTGCAATTTATTTGCTAGCGTCTTCTTATAATTTGGAGGTGCAAAAAAATACTTGTATAATCATGAAATACATTAATTAAATTTTACACACCTACAGAACTAATGTCTTTGATTTATTTCATGAAATCATATTCATAAGGATATGTTGCTGCCCTAATAAATACCCTTAATTAGATTTTAAAAAATTATATATATATTCTTTTGCTTTTTGAAAAAAAGAAAATTTATTTGGTCCAAAATGTAAAGGTGTCATTTTCTTCTTGAGTATTATTATTGAAGCAGAAAAGAATATACTAAAGAAAGAATTATAGTTACCAGACAACAGAGAAGCTTCATTCTCTGTAAGCATGGCACTGAATCCATTGAAAGCATGATTGTAATGATGGATTAGAGATATTCTCTCACTCTCACCACTGCCAAAAACAAATTTCAGAACATGGGTAGTTGCCAATATTAATTATTCAATATATATACATATAATTGTAAAGTAAATATTTTTATATATTATATGTGGTGACAATTAAGGAAATATATATGACCATGGGATAATGGAGGATAACAACTGCAAATGAGCTGACTCTACAAATTCACTACTCCCTTCAATATTTCCATTTGATGAACTCCCCATATAAACAACATATTGCTGCCAAGAATATTATTCAACAAAACACATATATTATTAATGTCACTATATATATATATATATATATGTAAAACTAAGAAGTTAAAGAAGAAGAAGATTAATATATTTTCTTATTTATATATACCTGAGGGATTTGAATTGAGGAAGTGGAAGTGATGAGAAGGGAAGGTAAAGTAATGAAGAGCATCAGAAGTTGCAGAGGAAGAAGAAAGGAGGCCATGCATGAAATTTAGATAACAAATTATATTATATTGGATGAGAAAAAAAGAAAGATATTGAAGAAGAGCAAATTTTGAATGAGTGGCATAATTAGGACACAACAATATTTTTATAGGCTAAATGAGTGAGGGGGTGAGTGAAAGCTTTTTCACTTGACAATTAAACCTCTATTGCCACAAGTAAAAGCATCTTTGAATGTTCTTGTCTGTCTTTATTTTATTTTTTTGTTGTCTAGTAATTACTATTGGTATCACTTACTATATAATAATAATATAATATGCTTTTACTATATACTACTATTTTGTTGCTCTTGTGTATGAATCACACCAGCTCATTAATTAATTTAACTATCTAACATTGTAGGCTGTTTAATTTTAGAATGAATAACTGTCAAATTATGGGCCCTTTACCACATAATTAACTAAAAAGTTGCATTTGATTGGAATAAATTCTTAGTACGTAGCTCAAAAAAAGAAAATTCTTAGTATTTTATCAGAATAAAGCGTATAAACATTATATTTTGTATCAGCTTCTGGCTTTTTCCTCTAAATTGTGTTAGTAAATAATGAAGTGTGATCATGAATGATAGTGTGATCCATTCATTCCACGTGGTATTTTTAATGGCAAAACACACATTTAAAACCCTGCATCTTTGATATTTTGACACTAATACCCGGTACTTTTATTCGTGCATACTTGCCCATGAACTTTTATTTCTTGTGAAATTTAAACCCTTTTATATATGCTGCTAGCCAGCTTGTTAGGAAAGTGTATTACATAATCTACTAGTGTGAGTAGTTTGGTGATCCAAGTTCTATTTTTTTATTAATATTGAACTCCTTATACTGTCGTTTATTAAATAATATATTTTACTTTTGTACAAAATAAAAATGAAAATATTATCGATAAAATAATGATATAAAATATTACAAATATAAGGTATAATATTCTAAATGAATTTAAATAGATATATTTAAAAAAATCCATTGTATTTTATTTTTATATGTACACTACAAGAAAAATCCATTCTAAATTAATGAATTAGTAATCAAATTATATATAATGAAACAACATAAAATTCCTTTAAAAAAAACAACATAAAATTGATAGTGCCATTTCTTAACTAATGAGAGGTTTAGATTGCTACCATCTAATTTTGTAAAACTAATTTATTGAACAAAATTATTTACACAAAGACATGAAGTTTTAATAAAGAAAAGAAGAATAAATGTAATTGTTAGAAAACTTTGTTTGCATAAATAAAAAGTATAAGAAACAAATTATTCTTTCATTCATTATAAACATATATACTTACTTACCATTTTGGATTAATATCAGCCATACGACTACTTTTATTTCCCGTCTTTTTGTAACCGTAAACAATCGATTTGGCTTCCGAAGAGAGTCAATCTCAATACAATAGGTAGCGAAATATGAGAAGGACCATACATATGCATATACAGATAATAGTTATCTATTTACCAATTAAAATATTGATTATATCTACACAATATATGTATATATAAACAATGTTTCTAATTCACTTAAAGAATGACTCAATTTTATTGAAAATAAAAAAGATAGGGAGTTAGCATACACAAATGAAACGTTCAGGACGTTCCCTTTACCTGAGTGTCGTCTGAACTGTCTTAAGTCACCAGAACCTGGAAAACAAGGGCAGACTTGGGGTGGTCCCCGGGGTCAGACTCCGATGCTTAAGTTAGAGATATTCTCTTGAGAATTATGAATGTATGTGAATGAGAAAACGATACCTGATCCGCTAGATGGCAGGGGTTTATATAGTGGTTGAAGCAATCCCCTTAAGCTTAGGAATCCTTGTCCTAGCAGGCTTAGGAGTCCTCCTTTGCTGTGGTGAGTTAGAGTCCCCCTAGGATTGGGAACCCCCCTTGTGATGGGAGTCCCCCTTGACTTAGGATTCAAGGTGTTAGGACATATAATTGGGCAATCATGAGCCTAACATGCAATGGGCCCTTTGGGCCTTTTTGACTTATAGTAGTGAATCGTATCAATACCTATTTTTTTTATGATTATATCATTATGTTTATTTTAACAAGTTAAAACACTAGTAATCTAAAAACGCTTTAAAACCTTATGATATAAAATTATTGTAATAAGTTGGATATAAGTATTTTAAACAAATCATATCTAATTCATTAATTTTTAGAATAATAAAAGTTGAAGATTATTTTATAAGAAAAGATGTATTATAATTATAATTAAATAATATAAATATAATGATATGAATTAATAAAATTATAACAAAAATATAAAAACGAAATATGATAACAAAAAAATAAAGAGAGATAAACTGAACTTAAAATATATTTAATTTTTAAAAATTTAATATATTATTTTAATATTGACATTGAGTCCTTGTACTCTTATTTGAAAGATTGAGTCATTATACTTTTATTTGGTAGATTGAGTTATTGTACTTTTATTTTTGTTGACATTTAATCCTTTGAAGGACCTAATGTGAACAAAAATAAAAGTACAAGGACTTAATGTGAAATAAAATAAAAGTACAAGGATTCAATCCATCCAAATAAAAATACAAGGACTCAATGTCAAAAAAAATAAAAGTACAGGGACTCAGAAATGTGTTTTACCTTCTTCTTAATGGGAAAGGTTCACGGTGATGATAATGATTATGGTACAGAGCTTTACATTGATTATCTTTCAAGTGGTCTCATTTGAAGACCAGATTGGAGTCAATTCGTGACAAGACATAACCACCTTATTGGTTTGAAAGAGATTTAAAGAAGTTTTTTCCATCGATCATATAGATACTTCTTGATTGTTCTTCTCTTTTATGTATTTTATCAAGTTTTACTATTTTATTCTTGAATGAATTATAATTTCAAAAAAAGA
>CANYLF013947364.1:0-19075 GCA_948193215.1 Bocquillonia castaneifolia
AATATTATATTTATATTATGTGTGATAATATGCTGTGTGTTTTATTTATTTATTTATTTGATTCCATTTAATTATATATATATAGTAGTGTTAATAATTATTATAATCATTTATTTTATTATATTATATTGATTTATACAAATATGAAATTATTCTATGATGTGATGTGACTGTGAGTGCATTGTGAATGGTTTGAGGATAGTCATAAGTGTTGTCAGGCTATGTACACACAGGAGTCAGGTACGTATACTAACTTGGGGATAAAGGACGGGGCTTGCTCGTGAGTTGCTCCGGGCGCCGATCCTATCTCTTTATTATGATTTATGCGGTGGTGTGCTCGTGAGTTTCTCCAGGCGACCATAAATTATTTATTATATCTGGGGCTTGCTCGTGAGTTTCTCCAGGCGCCAGAAGTGTAATATTGGATCAAGTGAAATGTGCGGATTAAAATGGTTGTATGGGGGAATTAGAGGTTATTAGGTGGTCTGAGTCGGTCTTGTATCCTTGGTTTGTTTGATTGTGATGATTGCTGAATTGAAATTATTGTGTGAAGTGTATGTGTGTATGTATTCATTATATTGTATATATATATAAACGTATATATTGCGTGAATGTGTGTATTTAGGTGGTATAATATAGATATAATATTAATTCACTTAGTGAGGTCTGACTTCCCTCTATTATTTTTACAGGTTGTTCTCAAGAGTCAGACTAATTCATTGACAGTCACCATGCAATTTCTTTATCTGCAAGGTTATCTATTTATTACATATATTTTTATTATTCTTAAATCTAGTTACTCCGCAGTTGTAGCAGTTAGAGTCATATTTATGGTAAAAAAAAGGGATGCATGATTTCAGTATATTTTTATCTCTTTGTTCCCTTAATGTTAATTATATAATTTTATTTGATGGTAAATATAATGTAATGATTTTAAATGGAATTGCAAACTGAGTTTTTATATAAAAGATACGATTTATAAGTAAGATTTGGGTTAAATAGTATTCGTTTTAGGCTTACTACGGGTTTTGGTGGTTTTAAACATATCCATTCCCTAGCGCCGGTTCGACCCGGGTGTGGGTCGTTACACTGAAGCTGGCGAACCTAATCACTCACCATCCATTGGTATTTATACTTCTCTCTTTCACATACATTTATTTTATTTATTTCTGTATATATGCCAAGATTCAATTTTTCTGCTCTGATGGCCGAAGTAGGAGCTGGAGCTGGTGAGGTGAACCTATCCACTGGTCCTCTTCTAGGAGCTGATACAACTACTGCTGCTGAGCCCACTCCGCTTGTGGAGGGTACTATGCCTGAAGTTTCTCAAAAGAAACCCTCTGAGGTGAGCAGAAAGAGAAAGCGATAGGTAAAGGTGGGAATGAGGACAGCAACGGCAAAAAAGAAGTCTCGCTCTCAGTTATTGGAGACCATTAATGATGGGTCCTCTGGCTCTAAGGGCAAGCTTGCTGATGTGAGCACTTATGCTCAAGAATGGGTGGACGAGCTGGGGAATCCCACCGTCAAAGATAACCGAGTTGTCACCCTGATTAGTAGGGAAATTAGCCTTCCAGCTGACATGGAAGGTCTTTCAGGGAGGACTCACAACTCATTCACCTTACAAGTTCAGGAACACAGGCTTTCTGTAAGTTCTTGTTTCATATGTGATATCTTCCTCTTTTCTTCTTTGTATTCTAAAATGTTGACTTTTTCTTATGCATTCTTTTCACACGTTGAACCTGGTTTGAACTATGAAGTATAAATATCAAGCCAAGCATTCATCCCATTAGAGGGTGGCGAAAGATGTGCAAGCTCAAGTCTAATCTGTAGTGGATAAGGTGACTGCCGAGGCGGATGCTGAGCTGAAGAAGGAGCATGATAAAACTAAATGTATTAAAGAGAAGTGCAACCAAGAGAAAGCTGCTCTCGAAGCCCAACTTTAAACACTAACTAAGAGGATGAACCAACTGGAGAAAGAGAATTCAGACTTGAAGGCGAATGCTGAACCTCTTTAAGCTAAGGTTACTCAGTTTGAAGGTGAAAGTGCCCTTTTAAGATGCTCCGTTGGTGGAACCCTCATCAAATACTGAGCAAAGCTTTGTGAGGCTGCACAACACCAATTTCCTGAGTCTAACTTCTTCTTTATGAATACCATCTTCCCTGATGAAGATGAGGCGGATGAGTGGTCATCCTTGTATTTATTTTTCTTTATTTTTCTGAACAATTTTATGTATTTGTTTTTGTGAAATATTAAAATAGCTTTTCTATTTAATTGTATCTTTCTTCATTTGCCTTGTCTTTTTTTGTAATCTTTTTTATATAATGGCTGTTTGTCCACTCGCCTTTATTTCTGTCGAACTTTTCTTATACGTTATGCATTGAAGATAGCCATGATTGTTTAAAAAAATTACCTTTAGATAACCCAAGGTCTTTGTTTGCCTTAGCTTTTTAAGGTCTTTTTATTTTTCACTAATTATGCCCCTACATTAAGGGTCTTGGTAGCATTTTTTAAGAGGCCACCAAAAATTAATAACTGCCTTTATCGTGAAAGGTCTTGGATATAGCTCTTTACTTGTTTGCCTTAGCATATAAGGTCTTTTATTTCTCATGAGATTGACTGTGTCCCAACCTTGGAGGTCTTATTAAGTCGCCCCTTGATAAAGGATTGCCTGAAATTGATAAATGCCTTTGTCATGAAAGGTCTTTGCAGTATATATACCTTAGTTTTTAAGGTCTTTTTTATTTTTCTAATGGGATTTATTATGCCTCCTTATGAGTGGTCTTATTGTGATGTTTTGGTTATAAGTCGCCTGTGTGCCGGAGCTCGCCATATTTTGCCTTTATCATGAAAGGTCTTTTTAAGTTGTATCAAGCTAGATTTAGCAAATGACAACTTTATTGAACTTCTGGGGGATTTTGAGTTAGGCTCCCCTTCACCTTACATTTGCTTCTTTATTTAAATGAAAGGAAATAAAAACTTAAATAAATATAGATAGGTACCTCAGTTGCTATTAGAGGTTTTGTTGTCCCAACTTCTATGAAGGATATTGACTTGCTTTAGCTGTTGTAAGGTCTTTTTTAGTGGTGCAATTTTCTGAGGTGTTCCACGTTCCATGATCTGGGGATTTCTTCCCCTGCAAGTGTTTTAAGCTTGTAAGCGCCTTTGCTAATGACTTTGGCTATTTGATAGGGACCTTCCCAATTAGCATGTAGTTTGCTAATTTCTTGTGTGGATACTTCACTCTTTCTAAGGACCAGCTCTCCTTCTTTAAATTTTCTTTCTCGGACTCGCCTATTATGGAACCGTGCCATTTTTAGTTAGCAAGACATCATTCTCAGATATGCCTGTTCTTGCCTTTCTGACAACAAGTCTAAATTTGCCCGAAGCTTTTGCTCGTTAATGGGTGTGAGTTCCTCAGTTCCTTTCCCCAATTTCTACTGGTACCACTGCCTCTGACCCATAACATAGGGCGAATGGGGTTTCACCAGTGGGCTCTCTTGGAGTTATTCTATAGAACCATAGAACATTGAATAGATGATCCACCCAGCTGGTTTTTTCTGGCTTTAATCTTTTTTCAAGTCCTTGAAGAATGATCCTGTTGGCAGACTCAGCCTGTCCATTGGTCTGAGGATGATGAGCTGAGGAAAATTTTTGCTCAATTTGAAAAGCTTTACAAAAGTTCTTGAATGATTGGGAGGCGAACTGTGTCCCATTGTTTGTAATGAGAGTGTGGGGAATCCCAAACCTGCATATAACCTCTTTGAAAATGAAGTCTTGAACCCTCTGAGATGTAATTATTGGGACTGCTTCGGATTCGATCCACTTAGTAAAGTGGTCAATCGCCACTTTTAAGAATTTTTTCTGTGCCTTGGCTATGGAGAATGGTCCTAGGATGCCCATCCCCCATTGGGCGAATGGGCATTCACTCCCTATAGGGGTCATGTTTTCTGCTGGCTTGTGTTGTATATTGGCGTGAAATTGGCATGTCTCATATTTTGACACCAGATTCTTAGCATCCCTTTTTATGGTGGGCCAATAGTATCCTCTTAGGATCACCTTTTTGGTGAGCACATTAGCACCTTCATGGGCGGCTCCTATTCCTTCGTTAATTTCTCTCAACACCTAATCTGCTTTCGTTTCACTCAGGCATTTAAGCCAAGGCTGGCTTTTGGACCTCTTTCTTAGTTCCCCTTCTTTATAAGCATATTCGGCAATTTTCTTCATTAACCTTCTAGATTCCCTTGGATCGTTTCGTAGGATGCCATTTTCCAAGTATTGGATAATCGGTTCCATCCATCCTTTATTATCTTCAACTGGTAGGATATTGGCCTTGGCGATGCTAGGAGATTTTATCTCTTCAATCAGTACATTAGGGATCTCCATGCCCTCTACTGCCATCTTTGCGATGCTATCTGCCCTCTTAATTTTTATTCTGGGGATTTGTGATATTCGCCACTGGCCGTCGTTCATTTTTTCACCCTCTGCAATGAGTTGTTTTACCATGTGGAGGTATTTGGTCACATCCTCATTAGCTTGAAATGTGCCCAAGACTTGGTTCACAACGAGCTGTAAGTCATTATAAATTTCCAAATCTGTGATGCTTATCTCTAGGGCAATTTGTAACCCTAGGATGAGGGCTTCATATTCAGCCACATTATTAGTAATGTCGAACCCTACTCTAGCTGTGTATTTGATTTCTATTTTGTCCGGTCCTTTGATTAAGATGTGAATACCTGCCCCTGTTGAGCAAACTGCACCATCAACCATTAATTTCCATGGGGAGATCTCATTAAGGGCCCTGAGTTCACCTGGTGTCATCTCTACCAGTACTTGGGCCTTTAATGCTTTTCATGATTCATAGGTAACTCCTAGGGTTCCAATGTGGATCGCCCATTCAAATATTCTTCCTGAGGCCTCCACTTTTTGTAACACCTTTCTCAAGGGGTTGTCAGTTCTGAACACCACTGGGTGTGCTTTGAAATAATGCCTTAGCTTTTATGTTGCTATTAATAGTGCAAAGGCTAGTTTTTATAACCTCAAGTAATTGAGCTCAACTTCGTGTAATACTTTGTTGATGTAATTGATAGGTAACTGTTCACCATCTTCTTCCCTTATAAGTACTGCTGCCACTGTTTCCTCTATGGTGGCTAAGTAAAGGTACAAGTTTTCCCATTCTATTGGCCTACTCAGTAATGGGGGAGAAGTCAAGAATGCCTTGATTTCTTGTAAAGCCTTTGAGCAATCATTTGACCATTGAAAGTTTTTGGGATCTTTCAAGGTCTTAAAAAAGGAAGGCATCTTTTAGTCGAGCTTGAGATGAATCACCCTAGGGTGGTGATTCGCCCGTTGAGTTTTTGAACTTCATTAAGTGTTTTGGGTGGTTCCATGTTGATGATCGCCTGAATCTTGTCTGGGTTAGCCTCGATCCCTCTTTGAGACACCATGAAACCCAGGAACTTGCCTGACTTAACCCCAAAGACACACTTTTCTGGGTTTAACTTAAGGTTGAATCTTCTGAGAATTTTTAGGACTTCTCTTAAGTCTTTAGGATGCTCCTCTACTAGCCTTGATTTGATGATCATATCATCCACGTAGATCTCTTTGTTTCTGCCTATATTGTCTTTGAACATCTTGTTGACCATCCTTTGAAAGGTGGCTCCTGCATTTTTTGAGCCAAAGGGCATCTTAGTGTAGCAATATGTGCCTTCATGAGTGGTGAAGGCAGTTTTGGCTTCATCTGGTTTGTGCATTGGTATTTGATGGTATCCAGACTTTGCATCACTAGTGAATATAATTGATGGCCTGCCGTGGAGTCTACCAATTGATCAATTTGTGGTAGTGGATAGCTATCCTTTGGACACGCCTTATTCAGATCAGTAAAGTCCACACACATCCTGTATGAACCATTAAGCTTCTTTACCATTACTACATTCACTAGCCATTTTGGGTATTGGACTTCCCTGATTATGAGGGTATTGGACTTCCCTGATTATGCCTGTCTTCATTAGCTTATTTATTTCCTCACTTATGACGATCTGTTTGGGCTAGCTATGATTCCCTTTCTTTTGTATAATGGGGACGATTGCTGGATTGATGTTTAGCTTGTGGACCATGACTTCTCTACTAACCCCTATTAGCTCATTCTCCGTCCAAGCAAAAGTATCCTGGAATTCTGATAGTGTTTGCAATGTTTCTTGTAGGATCCCTAGGTTCATCTCTCTAACTTTTATTTCTTTACCTAACCCTAGGGTTCTGTTTCAAATCATCCCCATAGGTTTGGCTTTATTCTCCTTTGGTTGAATATTCTCTTCAATAGAAAGAGTTGAGAACACCCCTTTTAGTGCCTGACAATAGGCGATCTTTGCTTGCCTCTAGCCACCCTTAATTATCGCCTCTCCTTTTTAGGTAGGGATCTTTAAGAGCAAATATTGTATGCAAATGCTAGCTCACATTTCATTGAGGATAGGTCGCCCAATGATAGCATTGTATGCGAAGGAGATATCAACCACCATAAATTCTGCTTGTAGTGCCTTGGTTATGTCTCCTTCACCCAATTCTACGTCTAGCTTAATCAAACCTACTATTATGGTTGATTTGCCTCCAAGGCCCACCAGGGGAGTGTTGACAGGGGACAGCTTGGCCTAGTCTAATCCCATTTTGTCAAATACTTTCTGAGTGAGGAGGTTCACTAAACTCCCCGTGTCCACTAGTATATTATGGACCATACAATTATGGATCAGAGCTTTGACTACTAAAGCATCTTCGTGGGGGGTTATGGTTGTCCCTTTATCTGCTGCTGAAATCTGAACCATTCCAATCTGTTCTGCTGGAACCGCCTTTAAATTGACAGAATAGATGGACCTAGCTGACCTTTTTCTCTTAGTAGAACTATCACCTCCTGTGATTCCCCCTGCAATCACATATATGTATTTGACAGGTCCTCCTCTAGCTTTTCTATCACCCTCATCCTCGTCACTATTTTCTTTATCTCTGTGGTCTTGCCTCCTTTCTTATCTTCTGTCATTCCTTCTGTATTCCCCTCTATAGCTTGTTTGATCTCTAGGCCTTTCTTCTTGCCTGTTGTCCCGCTTTTCTGGCTCCCTATAATGTCTTCGATCCTCTTTATCATAGGCAGGTCTTTCCTGATCATCTCTTTTGACGAATCGCCTAAGAGACCCAGCTTGAATGAGTTTTTCAATCTCCTTTTTCAAGTGATTGCATTGCTCTGTAGCATGGCCCACATCTTTGTGAAACTGGAAGTACTTACCATTATCCCTTCTCTCAGTTGTGTAGGAACTCATCCTTCTTAGCCATTTGACCCTCTTCCCATTGTTTTTGATATGCATAAGGATTCACTCTCTGGATGTATTAAGGGGTGTGTATTTGGGGAGATTGGAACTCTTAACCCATTACTACCGCCTGAGTTTCAATTTATTTTAGGAGATCACCTATCTCCTCTTGGGAAAAGTTCCCTTTTATATTCTTTCATTTTCTTCAGGTAATGTTGACCATCATCTACTCTTATGGCCGCATTGGCCAGTGCCAATAAAGCCTCCACATTATTAGAAGCTTTGGCTAACAGTTCTCTCCTGAATTCTTCGTTTGTTGTGCCATGGAGCATAACAGAGCTAGCTACACCTTGATTCAGATCTTTGATCTTGGCGATCTCATCATTGAACCGCTCTATAAATTTTCTTAAAGGTTCACCTTCCCTCTGTTGGCTGGAGAATAAGTCTGCTGACACCTTTCTTTGTTGGATGGAAGCTGTAAATCTCTGCCTAAAAGCAGTGGCGAGTTGCCTAAAGGAGTGTATAGAGTGAGGGGGTAGTGTTTTATACCAATCAACAGTGTTCCCCTGTAAGGTGGTAGGGAAAAATTTGCACCATATGTAGTCCTCATTAGTTTGGACACTCATAGATGTCTGGAATTTGTAAACGTGGCTTGCAGGATTGGACCTTCCCAAATAAATGTCTAGTGTGGTGAACTTAAATCCTTTGGGTAGAGGTTTATCTAGAATGTGTTGAGCCAAAGGTGACTCATTCTTTAAATTGAACCCAAGATTGAAATCTTGCATGCCCATTTTGCCAATAACTTCTCTGACATGTTTTTCTATTTTTTTCCTTTTCATCCTCCTCCTGCTCCACCCTTTGTGCGATTTCTCTTTCTATTTGCTCGTTTCCCCTTTTAGGCGCTTTGTTCTTGATCTCTAGGATAGAGGGGGTGACTTTCTGGTTTTTCTTCTTAGTTTTCTTTTTGGGTTATTTATCCCTTATTTCTATCCAGCCTTTAATATCCTTGATCCTGTCATCAAACTTCCGACATGCTTCATTCAAAATTTTAGCTACATCAGCTGCACTAATCATGCTACTTCCCTCCCTTCCCCTTATGCTAGTAGGGTGGGAGGATGCTTCATCTAGGTCATTCCCCCCTTCCTTCCTTCCACCATCAAAATTATCTCCTTGAGGCACAGGAGGGGGGATCAATTGGGGAACATATTCATGGTGCCCTTGAAGTGTAGGCATATAAGTTTGGGCTAGCACTCCCGGTGGAGGGGGAATGTCATTATTAGGCCAGGGAATGAGAATTCCTTGATTCAGAATGAATGTAAGGCCTGGGTGATAGGCAGGTGGAGGAGGTAAATAATGAACATTGAAATCTGTTCCAGGAGGCCTTAATAGAGCTGGGGGAACCAGTTGTGGCATGGAGGTTGCCATTGGATCTGGTGTGATAGGAGGAGTTCTCAATGGTAGGGGTGGGAGTCTTGGAATTTGAGGATTCTGTGTCCCAAGAGTTAAAGTATGTCGAGGAGTTTGATTAGCAGTGGGAACTAAAAACTTCAGTTGTTGTTGAGTGGGGAGAGTCCCCTGAGTAGTTCTGGGTGGTTGTGGCATTCACACCAAAAGTCTTCCTGAGCCAAAGAAGCTAGGAGGTAAGCCATACGGGGGTCGTTATTCGTCATGATGAACTATTTTTGAATTAAAAATAGTCCATGCTCATCGCACCAATGAAACGTTCAGGACGTTTCTCCAAGAACGAAGCCTAGCCTGAGGTTCCCCTGAGATTGTCTGATCACCGGAGTTAGCCTAACCTGCACAAAAAGAGAGAGACTTAGGGAGGTCCCCGGTGTCTGACTCCGATGCTCAAGTTAGAGATATTCTCTTAAGAGCTACGAATGTATTTAGAATGAGAGAACGATACTTGATACCCTGGATGGCAGGGGTTTATATAGTGGTAGGAACAATTCCCTTGAGCTCAGGAATCCTTGTCCTAATAGGCTTTGGAGTCCTCCTTTGCTGTAGTTAGTTAGAGTCCCCCTAGGATTAGGAACCCCCATTGTGATGTGAGAGTCCCCCTTGACTTAGGATTCAAGGTGTCAAGACATATAATGGGCTAACGTGAGCCTAACATAAAATGGTCCTCTTGGGCCTTTTAAGTCTAAAAGAGTGATTCGTATCAGTAACTTTATTTTAAAAAATCAAATTTAAATTTTAGTGGAAATTGTATTATTTAGTCAAAAAAAAATTAACGAATTTCAGCTTTAACAGCATTTTTGTAAATTAATGAATTTCAAATTTTAGTAATTTGCCCATTATCTTTTGATTTTGCATCAATTTTTATCCGACTTTTCATCTCAAAATTTTTTTTTATCTGACTTGAAAATATTATCAATGACACATGCTAGTAATCACTAATGATATAAAACACACTATCAATATCATATGACACATCATATATGACGCGTTGCATTTTTAAGTTGGTTAAAATTGTCATGATAAAAATATGTTGATTAAATTGTCAAAATTCAAAGATTTGATACTAAACTTGAAAATTCATTAGAAAAAAAGTTATGGATAAATAATATTATTTTTTGTAAATTTTATAAAACGAATTGTTTTTTTAAGAAATTAAATAAATTTAATGGATAAGTATAAACTGTCATGTTTAATCTTCCTAAAGTATTACCATATGGCTTACTAATATATCTTTTAGGTTTCTCTTACATCTGATCAACTTGGTTTGGAAGAACCATGATCTCCTTCTCAAGAAACCAATTAGCTCTTTTAAACTGATTTTTAGTGAATTGCATCAAAGTGTTCACCAATCCAAAATAATTCAATGTTGAAAATTCTTGATGGGTCTGTAGTCACCATGGTTTGGGATTAGCTCTCTGTGGGGTCTCCTGGATGTGCGAGTAACTGCAAGCAAACAACAAGTTAGAGCACAATGGGATGGTGGTGTCCCGGTGGTGCTCCGATGCCTAAGTTAGACAGAGATACACCAGACAAAATAGAAGAGTTTTTCTAGGGTTTTAGAAGAATTGAATTACCTCTGCTGACATTATACTATTCCTTTTATAGTATAAAAAGAATCTAGGGTTTCCAAGGGTGCCACCCTGTAAGTGCGGCACGTGTTTCCTGGTCCCCTAGGTAGGAATATCCAGAAATAGTAGTACTTTGCTAATGGGCCGAACCCAGAAGGGTAATAAGCGGGTCCATCAAAATCCCCCCCCCCCCCACCCCACCACAAGTATGGAAGTTATTTATGACTTCTATTATTAAGAGCAGAAAAGTTCCGGTCTTTCTTTACTATACGGCTCTTAAATGAATAATGAGAGATCCGTATATAGATATTTTGGTTTTCATTTTCCCGGCTTTTCAAGTTTTCAAATTTACCGCTTCTCTCTCTTCCTTAAAAGTTGTGTCTTTTTAGCTGTCAGACGTTATGTCTGCTGGGTGGACAGCTGTCCTATACGCGTCTTATCATTGATGGCGTAACGCTTCGTACTTCTCCCAGAGGAAAACGGAAGCTTTAATGGTATCTTAAAATGACTTCAATACCCTTGAACTTTAATGATTAAACGGTCAAGCGTTTGCCCTCTTGCTGGGCATGATCGTCCCAGTGGTAAGAAATCCTTGCATAAAAGGCTTGTCCTCCTTCCTCTTTCACACTTTTCAATTTTGTTTCCTTTCAATATTCTCACTTTTAAATTTCCTGCATTCTTCCCAGTGGTGTTCTTCGTGCCTGGTGCGAGCGGCTTCATTTGTTTCTGCCTGCGGATCTTTGCCTACTCATCTTTCACTACTGTAACATCCCTATTCCAGGTTTTTCCCTTTCTTTTCTATGGCTCAAAATCTCTCTTTAGACAATCCTGCTGCTCATGTAGATGAATTTAGGGAAAAAAATGGAATCATTAAAAAGAATAAAATCAATATATGCTGATGACTGTAGCTCTCTGCAAGCTTTTGCTGACCAAAGGGTTATTCGTACTGTCAACCATTAAAGAGTCAGGGCTAATGACTTCTTACCCCCTAACAAAATAATCATATCTCCTAAACAGATAATGGTTGGGCTTCGTTTCCCCCTTGAACCTGTACTTGAAGAATTTTTAGTTTTACAAAAAATTCCCTTAGCGCAATTTCATCCCAATGCCCTTAGGAGCTTTTTGGCCTTCTTATTCATCCATAGGATGGCAGGTCTAAAACCCAGTGTTGAGAGGTACATGCAATACTTTAGTTTGACTAGGAGAAAAAATGAGTTTTACTTTTCTGCGGGAGCTTATTCTCCCGCATTCAGACTATGGGTTGGATCTCCAGACAAGGCCCATGATATTCATAATCAATTTTTCATAGTTCAACATAAGGAAGATTTCTCCACACTTCCCAGAAGATGGGTTGTCGCCAAAGTTATAAATAGGCGGGACTTAGCACCCAAATTTATCAACATGTTAAAGGATTTAGCAGCTGCTGAGTTCAGCAAAGATTATTCATTGGATCATTACGTAAATAATTACCTTCTTAAGAGGAGTATTGCTGAGGAAAAAGCCACAGTGGCAACTCAAGGAGCAAAATCCAGGAAGAAGAAAAAATCCGGGAAGTCAATTGCCATTGAAATAAATGAACCAATGGAAGACTGTGTCCGACCTGGCTCTTCCAGTGAGGATACAGAACTGGACCGACTACTGGCTAAAATTGATGAGACTGGCACTGTGGATTGCTGTGAAGCCGGTCCATCTAACATACCTGGTATAATAATCTTTCTTTTTTTTTTCTTCCAAAGTTTTTGATTATAGTTTATTTTTCTTTGCTAATGTAGATGGACTTCTCACAAATGAAATTTTTAGATTTGAAGAAAAGAAAAGCTAAAAAGAAGACTGTCGCCTTAGCTGCTATAACAGAGGCTCAGATATGCGATTTGAATGATGCGGGAAGAGTGGTGGAAACCGCAATTGACCAAGTCCAAACCAAGAGGAACCACACTGAAGAAAACAGATCATGGCAACGTGCTCTCCTAGATATTGGCGGTTCTAGTCAAGGACTATAGCAGGTAGATGAACTCCCGGAGGGCGAAGATAGTCTTCCTTTTATTACAAAAAAGGTTTTTATTACAAAGCATGGGGAGCCCCTGAACATATATGATTGGTTGGATAAACATCGGGAGGACAAAACGGTGGAAAGTCATCTGATAAGTAAAAGACTTGTTGAAGCCATATGCATGCCAAAGGACATGGTTGACAGGAGGAACATTCCAATTGCGCAACTCATAAGCAATTTTTGAATGTATCAAATGACGGTATGTTAATTTTCAAATCCTTCTTACTTACATTAATTTTTGGTTTTTGTTTTTTTTTTTAACTTTCGAGACTTTGTAGGCATTGCAAATCGCAGAGTTGTTGGAGGAGAACCGGCTCAATGCATCCAATGAAGCGACTACTCAAATGAACGCTAAGTATGGTCTTAAGTTGGAACTCAACTTCCGCATAGCTGAGGTGAAAGCCAAGAAGGAGATAAATAGGAAACTTAAAACAAAAATCTCAGAGGTCCGCCAGAGATGTGGGAGATTGGAGGAGGAAAATAAAAATGTCATGCTGGGAATGAACACCCTGAATGATAAAGTATAGGACATCACCGCTTCTAGAGATGAGCTTCAAAATATATTGACTAAAGAGCGGACGGCTACGGTGGCTTTCACCGGTCGGGTCCTCTCGGCCTTTGCCAAGGAGTGCGCTAAAGCTTTCCAACAGAGACTCCAAAATCCATCTCTAAAGCTGGAGGATGTAAAAGATCCAGACTTTTCTGAAGAATGCACAGATGAGATTGATGTTATTGCTCTAGCCAGCAAAGTTTAGAAAAAACTATGAGGAAGGTTTAGATGAGGAATTTGATTTTCCAGTCAAACAGACAGGAGATAATGACATTCCACCAACCGGTAATGATCAAGGCAATCATTTAGTCGAGATGGATTCGACTCCCGTTACCCAACCTGCTTTACTCGCTGGAGTGGATGTCACCGTCGGAGGTGGACCACCTGGAGATCAAGAGGGTGAAAGCCACCAAACTCTCGTGGTGGATTAATTTTTATATGTACCTATATTTCCTAAACATTTCTTGATCCGCAATTTATTTATGTGGCTTTGTTTGACATTTTGAACGTTTGAACGACCCATAACTATTTTTGTGATTATTCATTTCGTTTGTGCTTTATTGTCACCTTTTATGCTTGTGTGACTCTTGTTGCTTGTTTGATAAAATTTATGAATCCCATAGCAGTACGGCACTTTCTGCCTTTTTTCGTCATTGTGTAGTAAGATTTGTTTACTTTTGGATATGCGGCAATTGCTGCCTTTTTTGCCTTTGTCTTAAGAGACTTGTGGATATGCGGCACTTGTTTGCCATTGGTGCCTTTGTCTTAAGAGACTTATGGCTGTGCGGCACTTGCTGCCTTCTATGCCTTTGTCTTAAGAGAATTATGGTTGTGCGGCACTTGCTGCCTTTTGTGCCTTTGTCTTAAGAGACTTGTAGCTGTGCGGCACTTGCTGCCTTTTGTGCCTTTGTCTTAAGAGACTTGTGGCTGTACGGCATTTGCTGTCTTCGATGACTTTGGCTTAAGAGACATTTGGCTGCTATATAATGAGAACAAAACATATTAGCGGACCAATTTCTTCATTCATATAGACTTCACAAAAGAGTTTACATACTGGTAATATTTTCTTAGTATCTCAGCATTCCATGTTCTGGGAAGCACTGTTCCATCCATACTTGCTAATTTGTATGCAGCCTTTCCTATAACTGCCTTCACTTGATAAGGACCTTCCCAGGTCGCTTCTAGCTTGCCCACACCTGCTGTACCTTTACCGACATTGGCACTTCTCAGAACTAGATCTCCTTCTTTAAAAGTCTTTATCCTGACTCTCTTGTCATGACACCTTACCGCCTGCTGTTTGTAATGGTCAGCTCTGATTGCCGCTTGCTTTCTTTTTTATTGTAACAAGTCATTATTTATGGAAGTAGCTTCATCATTTGCCTCAGAATCAAAGTTCAGGACCCACCATGAAGGTGTTGTTACCTCTATTGGGATCATGTCATCCATTCCATACACCAGCCTGAATGAAGATTCCCCAGTTACTTTCCTTAGGGTTGTTCTGTAGGCCTACAACACACTATATAGCTCTTCAACCCATGCTCGCTTTAGGTCATCCAACCTTTTCTTCAAGCCATCCAACAGAGTCATGTTTGCGTTCTCTGTTTACCCGTTTATTTGAGGATGAGCAACAGAGGTGAAGTGGAGCTGTATGTTCAAATTGCCACAGAAGTCTTTGAACTTCACTGAGTCAAACTGCTTACCATTATCTATGATGAGTGAATGTGGTATATCAAACCTGCAAATTATTTCATTTCAAAAGCACTTCTCTATCCTTTCCTCTGAAATAGTTAGTACTGCTATGGCTTCAATCCATTTTGTGAAGTGGTCGATGGCGACAAGTAAGAACTTCTTCTGCCCAGTGGCCAACGGGAACGGTCCAAGTATATCCATACCCCATATAGCAAAAGGCCAAGGACTGACTATTGGTGACTGATAACTTGCTGGTAAATGGCTGACATATTTCTTGCATTTGTCACATTTCTCTACCAATTTTGAGGCATCTTTGTACATGGTTGGCCAATAATATCCCTGTAAAAGGGCTTTTCTAACTAGAGTTGCTGCTGCTTCATGGGATCCGCAGATTCCCTCATGAATCTCCCCTAGTAGATGTAAGCCATCTGTTGATGATACACATCGGCACCATGGGTATGATCTAGCCTTTCGAAACAAAAATCCATCTTGGTAATGATAGAGGGAAGCCATTGCTTGTAAACGTTGTGCTGTTTTTCTATCATCTGGTAATTCTCTAATTGTCTTGTAAGCAATTTTAGGCTTCATCCAATCTGTGATTTCTGCTACTTCCATTACCTCTTTATTTTCAACACAAGGTGCTACCAACTCTTCCCGTAAAGGGACTTTATAAAAAGCTTCTTTTCCTTCAGCGGCTACTTTTACTAATATGTCTACTTCTGTATTCTCCATTCTCAGAATCTGGCGGATCTCATATTGTCCACCTCTCTCCTTGATCGCAGCTAATTGCTTTTGTACCTTCTTTAAATACCTGATCATCATCGGCTCCTTAGCCATAAGACTACTTGTGACTTGATTGACCACTAGCTAGGAATCACTGTGAACTACCAAGTTGTCCGCTTTTACTTCTTCTACTAGGGCGAGTCCGGCTACCAATGCTTCATACTCTACAGCATTGCTATTTGCCTTAAATAACAACCTAATAGCATACACAATTTGTATCTTACCAGGCCCTATCAATAGCATCCTTGCTCCAGAGCTGCCATCCGCACTTGCTCCATCCACAAACAACTCCCATCTATCCGCTGCTTTTTCAGGCTCCATAGCATCCAGAACCCCCGCCATCTCTGCTACGAAGTCAACAAGGACCTGGGCTTTTAATGCGGATCTTGGGTTATACGTGATGTCATGCTCCCCCAACTGTACTGACCAATTGACCAACCTTCCTAAAGTTTTGGGCCTTTCCAGTGCCTTTCTCAACAGCATGTTCGTTCTAACAACAATTGTGTGGGCGTGAAAGTATGGCTTCAGTCGCTTGCTTGTTTCAACTACTGCTAGTGCCGTTTTGTCTACGGATGGATACCGAATTTCAGAACCCTTCAGCACCCGGCTGACATAGTAAACTAGCTTCTGCTCCCCCATCTCTTCCCTGATTACAACACTAGCGATTATTTCATTAGTTCCTGCTAAGTAAAGGTACAGTTTCTCCCCTGCCACCAGTCTGCTTAACAAAGGTGGGGATTCCAAGAATTTTTTTAGACTTTCGAATGCCATCTGACATTCTTCTGTCCATTCAAACTTCCTCAAACTTTTAAGCAAATTATAGAATGGCAAAGATTTGAGAGCCGCACAGGACATAAATCTTCCAAGTGACGTTATTCGTCCATTAAGCTTCTGTACCTCGTTCACATTTTTTGGCGGCCTTATCTCTAATGTAGCCCTTATCTTTTCTGGATTGGCCTCTATGCCCCTTTCTGAAATCATGAAACCTAGGAACTTCTCGGATTTAATGCCAAAGATGTATTTAGCAGGATTCAGCTTCATTTGAAACTTATGTAGCACTTCTAGGGCCTCCCGGATGTCCCTAGGATGATCCTCTTCTTGCTTGCTCTTTATAAGCAAATCATCAACATATACTTCTACATTTTTCCCAATTTGATCCTTGAACATGTAGTTCATCAGCCTTTGATAGGTAGCTCTAGCATTCCTGAGGCCAAAAGGCATGACCCTGTAACAATAGGTGCCACTGTCAGTAATAAATGCAGTCTTACCTTTATCGGTCTCATGGATTGGTATCTGATGGTAACCGTTTGCAGCATCTACTATAGAGAACATTTGATGACCAGCTGTTGAGTCAACCATTTGATCTATTAAAGGGAGCAGGTAGTTATCTTTTGGGAAAGCTTTGTTCAAGTCGGTGAAGTCAACGCACATTCGATATTTGCCATTGGATTTTTTTGACCAAAATGACATTTGCACACCAATCTGTATGCTGAATCGACTCTATGAACTCCACCGCTGCTAACTTCTTCACTTCTTCCTCTATCATCTGCTGCTTCTCTAAACTGAATTGTCTCTTCTTTTGCCGCACTGGCTTGGCATTTGGGTCGACCCCTAATCTGTGGGTAATTATACTCAGGTCAATACTCGCAATCTCTATAGGTTCTGAAGCATATCTGCTAGAGTCGCCATAACACCTTCTTTGGTTTTTTCTTTCATCTGAGTGCCGATATTTACTGCCTTACCATTGGACAAAATCAACTCAATTGTCTTTTCGGATGCTTCTCCCTTCTGCTTCCCCTCTTGGGAAGAGAGAGTATCTGCTCAATGCTTAGAGCTTTCGCTTTTCCACCTTCTGCCACTACATAACACTGTTGGGACTCCTCCTAGTTGCCCCTAATGACCACTGGTCCATTAGGGGTTGGGATCCTTATGGTTAAATAGCGGATACTAGTAATTGCACCGGTTTCTTACAGTAATGGTCTCCCCAATATGGCATTATATGTCAGTTCCATGTCTATCACATTAAACGGCACTAAAATGGACATATTTGGGACTCCATCATCCCCAAAGTGCATCTCTAGCTCTGCCACCCCAATTGGCTGTATTGGCCTTCCTCTGAGCCCCACCAGCGGCTTCTTGACTAGCCTCAAGGTGAATATTTCACTGCCAATTGTAACATAGGCTTTCTTTGTCATGATATTGACTACGCTTCCTTCATCCACTAGCATCCATTTGACAAGAAATTCTCCCACCATGGAATCGATCATGAGCGCATCATTGTGGGGTCCCTTTACGTATGGGCATCCGAATGATCAAAGGAAACCGCTGGTAGACCAGACTCAACCATCATGACTTTCTTTCTTTGTTTCTTTCTTGCTAGCTTAATGACTGGGTTTCCTCTTGTGATCACATAGCAGACCTTTTTAGGGTCGAACTTTTTTTTCATAGGTGGGCTTTTTTTTTTCTACCCATTCTTCTTTATCTCTCTTCTATTCCTGTTCGCCATCAAATTTCTTCAACTTCCCCTTCTGAACCAGGCGCTCGATCTCGTATTTCAGATCTCGACAATCCTCTGTCTGATGACCGTGGTCTTAGTGGTATTTGTAGTATTTTTGCTGATCTCTTTTATTACTTTTCTCTGGATTTAAAGGCCTAGGGCGGTGGATCTCTTCCTCATTCTCCTTTATCCATATAAGGATTTCCTCCCTACGGGCATTCAGAGGAGTAAAAAAGTTACGATTTCTATAAGGCTCTCTTTCATTCTACTTGGCCTTTTGCTTTTCAACCCTCTCTGGCTAGCCTTTCTTCTTCTCTGTCTCCTTTTTATCCGCCCTTATAATTTCATCAAGATCCACGCATTTCTACGCAATGGCCATTGCTTTATTGAAAGTAGTGGGTTTCTTTGTTACCAGCTTGTCATGAAGCCGGTGGAAAGTTGTGCCCTTTCTAAGCGCCTCTACCGCTGTTTCAATATTTAAGTTATCTATCAACATTGCTTCCTTATTGAATCTTAGAATATACTCTTTGAGCAGCTCTTCTGGCTTCTGCGTGCATCTCACCAGGTTACTAGACTTCTTGGCTGGCGGTATATTTGTGCGGTACCTTTGTTTAAAGATCGTTGCCAAATCTTTGAAGCAATGAACTGATGCTCTAGGGAGCCGCATGTACCAGTGTTACGCGGATCCCTTTAGGGTTGTGGGGAAAACCCTACAATTGATTGCGTCGGTTACCCGCTGCTAGAGCACAATCATTGTATTGAACTTAGCTACGTGTTCTTTCAGGTCTCCTTACCCATCAAATTGATCCATCTTGAGGGTTTGAATCTTATCTGGCAACTGTTCCAACAATATTGCTGGTGCCAATGGGGACCCACCATCCATTAGATAATCTTCGTCGAACTCTCCCCTCTTGAACCTTTGAAAAATGCCCAATACCTTCTGCTCAACTCCCCATCTTTTTCATGTTTCTTCTCCCTCCTCGGGGATTTGCTTACCACCTCAGATTCATCCACCTTTTTCGTTACCCGAGGGATTGGGCTTGGTAGGGTGGAAGTAGAGACATAGTTAGTTGAGGGTGTTGTATTTTATAGATCTGGGTTAAATGGGTTTTGAAAATGGGGTTGTGGTTGGGTGTTTTAGATTTGCTGCATGGCAGTCATCATTCTTGCCTGAAAAAGGTTAG
>CANYLF013950431.1:0-19446 GCA_948193215.1 Bocquillonia castaneifolia
TTTACATATATACACATGCAATGGTGAGTTTCTAATGATAAACAAGGGTTAATTTTAAAGATTACTAACCATTAATTAGGGTTAAATTACATGTAAAAGTGATATAAACACATAACACATCAAAATGACACCACAAACCTAGGGTTTCTACCATTTTAGAGCTAAGATGATTACCTAATAACATTATTTAATCAATTACATGCATAAACACACCTAAATAATTACCAAATAAAGTTCAAGAGCTTACCTCATCACTGCATTCCACGTGAAAACTACTGTACACAACCAATCTCTGTAAAATAGCACCGAAAAGCAACAAAGAGGGCCCAACGCCACTCACCTACAGGCATTTCGGCCCAACACCACTCTTGCTTGTGGTGTTGGTTAACAGACAGAAAACAGAGCATGCGATTTGACAGAAAATGAAGTTTTCGGGTTTACCAAGCCTAAGAAACACACGTACAGGGATGAAAATGCATCAAACAATCACCAAAACATGTAATAGTGCATGAAACATGGAAAAACAACCTAGATCTAATCATGGCGTGCATAAAACACAATAAAGATGCAAGCTTTATGCATTAAAACTCACAAGAAATGATTTTTAGGCATTAAAACCCAAAAAGACATAATTTTAAAGCTTAAAACACAAAAGGAATGATTTTTATACAAAAAGACATGCAAAGAAACAATTTTTATGCAATTAAAACATGTTTATGACATCAAACAACTCAAATCTAAAAAACACATGAAAATGCAAAGGAAGCAACTTTCAACAATTATAATGCATGAATATGACTTAAAACAATATTTTATCAAAAGTAATATGCAAGAGCATTAATAAAACATACAAACAGAAAATTACAGCAACATATTATCACAATTAACATGTTCATAATATGCAAAACATGAATCGTGTAAAGAAATAATGAAAAACACAAAGATTAGATGACTTACCTCTTAAGAAATCACCTTAGAAGAGCTTGATAACCCTCAGATCTGGTTTGAGTGACTTTTGTATTGCTTCTTATTGATTAACAACTGCTGGAGCCTTCTTTGAATAGATTTGAAGCTTCAGAATACCTTTTAAATGGAAAAAGTGACACCTTAGATGAGTTTTTGTGTGAAGTAATGCCAAAATTAAGTGTTTTATGCCATGAAGTGAACTTAGAGTGTTAGTATTATGAACTAAACCCTAAATTCGTATGCCTGGCTGCCAACCTCTAAAAACCTAGTTTTAGACCGGTATTTATACCCGATTTAGCATAAAACTTAAGCTAGAGTTACCTCCTAATGAAAATCAATGACTTGAGCCTAAAGCAAAGGGTTTTTTGGACAAAAATAGCCCTCTAGGGCTTTGGGACACGTGTAAGACTTGTACAGGCCATTCTGGGCCGAAACAGCTTGAAAACAAGCTTTTTACAACTGAAAAATGAGTGACTAGCGTTGGGGGCCCAACACCAGTCTTCCTTGTGGCGTTGAGTCCAACGCTAGTCATGTGAGTGGCATTAGACCCAACTTCACTGGGAAGAGTGGCGTTGGGCCCAATTCCTCTCCTCAGAGTGGCGTTGGGCCCTTTGTGGCCTCCAAACGTCCGATTTTGCAAAAGCTTAAAACTTTGAAAATGTGCGGAATGGCCTCAACTATCAACCAATACAATTTCAAGTCATTTGGACAGTTGTAGAAAAAGTTATGATGAAAACTGTCTGAAAAATGCATCGTTTATGCTCAAAACCAGATTTTTAAGAAAAGCGTGCTATACAAGCTTAGAAAACACTCAAAATGAAGCAAATATAATCTCTAAAAAGCAATGTCAACTCAATTCTTGCTACTTAGAACATGAACGAACATCACTAGGCCTCCGAGCCGCTTTCGCATTCCTATGTCAAAAATTAGGTGTTAACACCTGGGAATTCACTTACAAGGTAAGACAATATTTTCTACTTGGTTGTTGATTCTAGTGTATCTAATCACATGATTAGCTCATTTGATTCCTCACAAAATCTGTGGTCATATCCTAGTAGACAACATATTCAGGTTGCTAATGGTAGTAATCTTCCTATTACAACCATTGGTGATCCTAGGCATTCTCTTCGTCATGTTTTTATAGCTCCTAAGTTGTCTACTAGTTTAATTTCTTTTGGTCAACTAGTGGAGAATAATTGTGATGTACATTTTTATTATGGTGGTTGTCTTGTGCAGGATCAGGTGTCGAGGAAGGTGATCGTGAGGGGGTCTAATGTTGCAAGATAATTTCCATTATAGTTTACTATTCATAGAACCCTATCTTTAGCTTTTATGATTGTTGAAAATATGGCTGAAGTCTGGCATAGATGATTAGTCAATCCAAGTAATGTGGTTCTGTCCAATTTAATGAAGTGTGGTTTAATTGGTACTAAAGATCAGTGTTCTACTCATGCAATGTCTCTTAATTGTTCTACTTGTAAATTAGGAAAGAGTAAAACTTTACCTTTTACTACTTCTAGTTGTTGTGGTAATGCATGTTTTGAGATCATTCACAGTGATGTTTAGGGCATTACTCTTGTTATTTCACATGCACAGTATAAATATTTTGTGACTTTCACTAAGGCTGATCTGTTTTTCATTTTTCAAACTTTTGTGGCTTATATTAAGATGCAGTTTTTCCACTTGTATTATGGTTTTATGGTCTAATAACGGAGGATAGTATGTGTCACATGATTTTCAAACCTTTTTACAACATAAAGGTATTATATCTCAGCGATCATGTCCTAATACCCCTCAAAAGAATGTTGTGGCTGGGCGTAAGAATCATCACTTATTAGATATGGCTCGAACATAACTCTTACAACGTTAGTGCCTTGTAAATTCTGGGTTGAAGCTTTGCCAACTACAGTCTAATTAATTGTCTACCCTCTCAATAATTAGATTTTGATTCTCCATACTATCATCTTTTTGGTGTGCATCCTGATTATCACATGCTACACACATTTGGTTATGTATGTTTTGTCAATTCACTTGCCACCTCATGAGTGACATAAACTTACAACTCAATCAGTTTGGTGTACCTTTATGGGTTATAGCACAAATTAGAAAGGTTTTTTTTTTATGTTATGATATGGTCACTAATTGTTGGCATATTTTCACAAATGTCATTTTCTTTGAACAGGTGTACTATTTTCAAGAGCATGTTCTTTCTTCTAATAGTGTTCTTCTTCCTAGTTTTGATGATCTATCTTCATCAATTGAGCATTTCAAATCTGGCATTGTCTACCAATAATGAAGGCCCTCGACATCAGAAATCCTTCACGACCCTGATCCAAAGCCTACTCAAGCGATTCTTAACATCTACTCGTATTACTTAACCTATTGCTAGGCATGGTTACTTTGCCACTTTAGCTAATACTATAGTTCCTACATCTTATTCTCAAGCAGCTAAACATGCATATTGGATAAAAGCTATGCAAGAAGAACTTCAAGCTCTGCAAGAAAATCTTGCTTGGGACAATGTTTCTTGTCCTAGTGGTGCTAAGTCTATCGATTGCTAATGGGTGTATTCTATTAAGCTCTGGTTTGATGGCTCACTTGACAGATTTAAAGCAAGGTAGGTGGAACTCGGTAATAAATAGGAATATGGCATAAATTACAAGGAGACATTTGCACCTATAGTAAAAATGACAACGGGGTGACTTGTTTTGGCTATTGCTGCTTCTAAAGGCTAGTCATTACGTCAGATGGACGTTAAGAATGCCTTTTTACATAGGGATCTTAAAGAAGAAATTTATATGACTCCACCATCAGGATAATTTTCCACACCTTCATCTGATGTTTGCAAGCTAAAACGCTCACTTTATGGTTTGAAACAGGCTCCATGTATTTGGTTTGACAAGTTTCATTCCACACTTATTAGCTTCTCCTTCGTTCAATGTCAATGTGATTCTTCTTTTTTCTTTATAAGAAACCTAAAGGAATTGTGATGCTTCTAATCTATACTGATGACTTTGTTATTACAAGGACTGATCATGAATTGATTGCTCAACTTCAACACCATCTTTGGAATTCTTTTCATGTGAAAGACATGGGTCCTTTGTAGTATTTCTTAGGTCTAGAGGTAAATTCCGTCACCACTGGAATTTTCTTACTCCAACACATATACATTCAAGATTTAATTACTTCGGTTCGTCTTCAAGATGGTCGTTCTATTGATACTCCATTAGAAGTGAATGTCAAATATCATCATCATGAAGGTGATTTTCTATCTGATCCCTCTCTATATAGGACAACTTGTTGCCAGCCTCAACTATTTTACTATTACTCAGCTAGATATTTCTTTTGTTGGTCAACAAGTTAGTCAATTTATGCAAGCACCTTCACCTTGCAATTGTTCGTTGGATTATTCGCTATTTGCAAGGAATTTCTGCCCAGGGCCTCTACTTTCCAGCAGCCTCTCCTCTTCATCTAGTTGCATACAATGATGTTGATTAGGCTAGTTGTTCTAATACCAGACATTCAGTTACTCGTTGGTGCATGTTTCTTAGTGCCTCTCTTATTTCTTGGAAAAGCAAGAAACAGCATTGGGTGTCTAAGTCTTCTATTCAATTTGAGTACTGAGATATGTCTTCTGCGTGTGCTGAAATTATTTAGCTATGTGGATTGTTGGGTGAACTTGGGTTTCCAAAAACTGATCCTACTACGCTCTATGCTGATAACACTAGTGCTATTCAAATCGTCACTAATCTTGTGTTCTAAGAGCGTACTAAACACATTGAAGTAGATTGCCACTCTATTCTTGAAGCATATGACACTTGTGTTATCTCTCTTCTACATGTCACTACTGATCTCCAAACTACTGATGTATTTTCTAAGGCTCTTTCTAAACATAGACACCAATTTCATGTAGACAAATTGATGCTCGTTGATCACCCAACATCAATTTAAGGGGGGGGGGGGGTAGGGATATCAATGGCAGAGATTATGCCTAAGAGGGAAGAAATTATGATAAAGATTATGGTAGAAATTATGCCCAAGACCTGATTATCTTTTGTATATATTCTTACGTAGAATAGAATATTAGCAATTAGTACATTAGCTGTGTAATAGGATAATTAGTTGCTAATTAGTGCATTAACAACTGTTATTACCTTATATAGATTGTACAGAAATTCTATTTAAGAGAAATGATTAGAAAGGTAAAAGCATTCAGCCAATTTACTAAATTATTGACATCCCCGACCACTACACCTGTATTTGTGAATTTTCAGGACTCTAAATGGCACAACACACAGCAATTTCATAGTACAATTTAGAACTTCACACTTAATTCCTTGATCAAGCCAAATAATCTCTGAGAAAGTAAAAGGTTTGTTTCTTTTTGCAGGATACACATCCTAACAAAGACACAACACAATGACATAACGATTCTCCTCATGGAGTCAATCCCCTAGTGGAGTAGGACTTGAAATATGACACTTCCTAAGTGACAATCCCAATAATTACATAGAACTCAAGAAGTTCTTATCCCTAGTAAAAGTCAAAGAACTCAAAACTCCTAGTGGAGCAAGTTACAAGGGCCTACACTTTCAAAGTGGAGAAACTTCTAATACAAAGCCCAGACAAGCACTAGCAAACCCAACAAAGCCCAGACGAGCATTGACATCTCCAATGAAGCCCATACAACCATTATCATCTGCAGCAAACCCTAGAAAAGCATTGGCATCTCCAACAAAGTTAGGATAAGCACTAGTAGTTGTAGCTCAAGCCTAGATGAGCACTTCCATCTCCAACAAAGCCCATACAAGCAATAGCAACTCCAGTAAAGCTCAGACCAGCTCTTGTACTTCTAACAAAGCCCATCCCATATTTGGCATCCTTAATAAAACCCATACCAGCTCTGATAATCACATAGCTAAAGTCAATCCTCGACACATCAACATCGACATCTATTATCATCCACAAGTCTAAGATCTACCTCAACACTCAGACTCAGCAAGCCCATATTTACTCAGCAAGCCATATTTCCTTGGATTATGCACATCACCGATGATGATAACCATCAGTCTGCCACACGATCTACCTGAGTTTAAAGAAATAAGCTTAGGTCACTAGTCCCAAAACTACCTCTAAATATACTTGCTCTCCATTACCTAAGCCTCAAATACAGTTAAGCACTCAAAACATGGCGCACTGTAATGCAAAACCATAAACCTAAAACCTTTATCACCATTTGGATCACTACAAATCCGAGACTGCTTACAACATACTTTGCCTCATTTTGGGCCTCCTAAACCTAAACAGAGGCCCGAATCTAGAGGTTAAGGTGTACACTGCAGCTTAACCTAGCTCTAGAGACCCATTTTCATCATTCTAGCCCATCAGAGACCAAAAATACCCTCAATACAATAACACATCAGCACCATGGGCACACCAGCATAGCATCGGTACACTAGGGGCACACCACCATATTATTGGTACACCAGGTACATACTACCTCATCACTGGCGCACACTAGGTGTGCACCCCCATGGCATAGGCATATCAAGTGCTCATCCCCACTACAACAGGCACACCAAAGCTCCCTTTTCCACTAAGTTAGCTTCTGAAACCTCTATTAATACCACCCCATTCTTCACTTGAGTGAGGAGCTTTTGGGCTACAGAAGCTCTGCCAGTTTCTGAAGTTGTGGTTTTCTAACTAATAAAACTCTACTGGATTTAATTCTTAAGCTAATGATCAACTAAAATGAACACAAACATTTATATGAAAACTTTAGTTTATTCTAGGATCCTAAACTCTGGATTTGATCATTAAAGGCCCATACAAGTAAATTTTTGAAAGTGCCCTACACTCTTTCAAGCTTTTCACTTTCATTTGCATTGTATTTGCTTGTTTGCTAATCTCTAAGACCTTTTTGCTCTTAGGAATAATCATTTTGTGGTTGGCTCGGGTTTAGATCCCCCAAACCCGATTTTAGGCAGATTTAAACCTGTAAAGCCCTTATCAATAAAATTAATTTTGTATTATTTGCCTTTTCAAGCTTTTCAACTATCATGCGCCAACCCACATGGTTTTAATATTGATTTAGATCTCAATAATGCTTAGATCAGTTTATATAAGTGGTTTTGAGCTCTCAAGGCATACCTATTTCATTTTCACACTTTCAGTGCCTAAAGTTCATAACTTTATGGATAAAATAACATTTTCACATGGTTTTACACATAAAAGGCCATGCCTTCTTATGGTTTAACCATACTGATACCATTACTCGCTCTAAAAGTGGTGTCTTTATCTCTTAAAGTGCTAGAGTTTCACACTTCATGGTTTCAAAACCCCTTTTATCATTTTTTCCATAAAAGCTTCTTGCTTTGAGTCTTTAATCTTATAAAGTTCCCACCTTTGTATGATAGTCGTGTTCATGTCATAATAAACACCCAATTTGGCCACTAATCTTATCAATTATTTGGTTACTTCGAGGTTCTTAGCTTCAAATACAATAAGTGCCCCTTTGGGCATCAACTAAGGGAAGGAGTCCTCTAAGCTTTAAAATTCTTTTAATTTTGCATAGAATGATATCATTTTGGTTGCCTTAACTCAAAAATGTCACATTCACCTCTAAACTCGGACAACGGTGACTGCATTGAAATGTATCCCTCAAGCTTGCCTATAACGGGTCCATCAGGGTTTGAAAAATCTTTACCAAAGGGACACACCAACCCATGATGATGTGAACTTCGATGCATGCTAAACCTAGATTTCAATCACATTAGTGATACCCAAAGAGATCATGACTGATGGGTTGTATTTATTTTATCGCACTTTACTTTTCTCCCACTTTACGATTACCGTAATTTACTTTACCACATTTTACTTTATAGTCATTTACTTAACTCAATTTACTTTTCAATCATTTACTTTTGTTGCACTTAGTGGCTTCAATCTAACTTATATTGAGTTTAACAACCTTTACTTAGTGTCTAATTAAGTTTCCAAGTGTGTAGGTTGAGTTTCAAAGAGCAAAAGCAAAGATTGAAAAATGCCTTGTAAATCCCATTTCCAATTTCCAAATCGTGCCCAAGACTTGGAGGTTAAAGATCAATCTGAAACATGAAAGATCTATAAATTTTTGAGCTCATGATAGGAGAGCTCACCCTTGTGACCTTTGTGAAAGGAATTGGATTGAATAGTTGTTCACGTCTGCGATAAGGAAATAAAATTCTCATTTCCAAGAACTCTTGAGTAGTTAAATTGCAACCGCAATATTTAATATCGCCCCTGTGACCTTGATGCAGACTTTAAGGATAAACTAGCCGTTAGACTGCTTTTTGAATATCAGGCTGCGACCACCAAAATTACCCCCCGACCTGGCATAATACAGAGCATTAAATACACTTATTTCTAGTTATTAGCCACATCTAATGCTTTATATCTACAAACAAGGAGGTTTTGCCTTAGAGCCTAAGCCACGACTAGCAACTGCGGCACTGTGTGTTCAGCTGTTGGGCTGAAGTGCTAGTCGCCACCCAAATAGGCATCGGGAATGTCTTATAAGGTGTACACCTCGATTCCTCTTAAGAATATGAAAGGTGCATTGACCCCAGAGATTCAAGGATTAAACTTATCAATTCCAGAGTGTGATTCTTTTACCAATACTCCTAGTATTATGCCAACCTTCAGTCCTTCTAACAAAGCAATAACAATTTATAAGAATTATAGCCTACTTTTTACATATATACATGCAATGGTTAGTTTCTAATAGCAAACAAGGCTTGATTTTAATAATTACCAGGCATTAATAGGGTTAGTTAACATGCAAAAGTGAGAATAAACACATAACACATCTACACAACAAACACAACCTAGGGTTTCTACCATTTTAGACCTAAAACAATTACCAAATAAACATTAATAACCAATTTCATGCATCGAAACATCTAAATAATTACTAAAGAAGTCACAGGAGCTTACCTCATTGCTGTATTCCACATGAAAGCAACTGTACACAACTATACAGACCCGTACACAACCGTTCAAAGTGAAAAGCCATAGGGGGAACCCAAATAAGGATCAATGCCACTTGTGGGAGTAGCATTTGGGCCCGATGCCACTTACCTACAGGCGTTGGTGCCCAAAGCCACTCCTGGCAGTGGCGCTGGTACCCAGAACAAGAGGAGCGTACACATTTTGATAGAAAACACGACTTTTGGGTCTACCAAGCCTGAAAAACTCAAATATAGAGACGATTACACTTAAAACATTCATTGAAACATGTTATAATGCTTGAATCATGGCAAAACAACCTAGATCTAATAATGACATGCATTAAAACACAAAAAGATTCAAACTTTAGATGCAAAACATACAAAAGATGCAGACTTTATTCATAAAACATTAAAACAACACGATTTTCACACATTAACATGCAAAGAAATGAACTTTATGCATTAAAACATACAAAGACAACAACTTCATACATAAAAACACAAAAAGGAACAACCTTTATACATTAAAACTCAAAAAGGTGCAATCTTTATGCATTTGAACGCAAAAGAAACAATCTTTGTGATTTAAAAACATGAAAAGTAATAATTTTTATGCATGAAAAATGTATTCATGGCATCAAATAATTCAGATCTGAAATAAAACATGTAAAAACAAGCAAAAGAAATAATTTTCATCATTCACAATACATGTATATAGCATTTATTGGTGTTTAAACAAAATAAACATGCATGAACAACATTGAAACATGCAAAGCAAAAGTTTACAGCAAAGAAACACATAAAAACAAAATATCATGACATGAAAATCTTGAAAACGTACAAAAACAATGAAAACACAGAGAAATAAGAAACTTACCTTGCAAGAGATTGATTTAGAAGCGCTTAAGAACCCTTAGATTTGATTTGAGTAACTTCTAAATTGCTTTTTGTTGAATAAGATTGCTGGAACCTTGCTTGAATGGATTGGAAGCTTCAAAACACCTTTGAATGTAAAAAGATGACAACTTTAAAGAGTTTTTTGTGTTTTTAATGTAAAAAAGGTGAAGTCTTTTAGAAATCTAGTGAATTTAGAGCTTTGGTATAGAAAACCAAACCCTAAATTCATGTAAGCTGCCACCTCCCCCAAAAACCTAGTTTTAGACGAGTATTTATATCCGAATTAGCTTAAAACTTAAGCTAGGATTAAGAGTATACTTTCCTAATGAAATTCAATAACTTGAGCTTGAAGTAAAAGTTATTTCAAACAAAAATAGCCTTACAGAACCTTAGGATGCGTGTAGGGCTTGTATGGGCCATTCCGGGCTGAAATAATTTGAAAACAGGCTTTTTTTATTGAAAATCATGCAACTAGCAATGGGGTTCCTTGTGGCGTTGAGCCCAATGCTAGTCCTACGAGTGGCGTTGAGCCCAACTCCACTTAGAAGAGTGGCGTTGGGCCCAATTCCACCCAGAAGAATGGCATTCGGCCCTTTTGGGCCTCTAAACGTTAGATTTTACATAAACTTATAAAAGAGAAAACGTGCAAAATGGCCAAAACTATCAATCCTTAAAATTTCAAGTCATTTCAATAGTTATAGAGAAAGTTATGATGAAAACCATTTGAAAAATGCACCGTTATGCTTAAAACAAAACTTTTAGGTGAAAACGTGCTTCGTAAGCTTAGAAAATAATTTGATTGTAATTATGAAATTCCTAAAAAGTAATCACCAACTCAATTCATGCTATTTAGAACATGAATGATCATCACTAGGCCTCCGAACTGCTTCCACATTCCTGCATCCAAAAATTAGGTGTTAACAATATCTAATGGCTTGTTTTGGTTATTTTGGTTATAAATACCCATCATAAATGTCTTTCAAGTAGGACACACATTTTTTGATAGCCAAACTCTTGCAAATTTATTTGTCAGAGTTTGTAATTAATTCTTAGTGAATTAGTTATGTGTGGGTAGATAGGACTCTTTAAGTAATCAATTGGGATTGATTGCTTGGGTTGAGAGTGTCTATTACCTTGTACAAGTGTCAATCTTGTGAGATTGGGAAACACTTGGGTTGGGTTTGGTGTTAACCTTGTAAACAGTAGGTTTTGAGTTAGCCTTTGTAAAACTCTTGTAAAGGTTTAGTGTGAGCCTAGCAAATACTAAGTTATGAGTTAACTTATGAAAACTCTCATTGTATATCCTTGGTGGATTAGTGGAACCCTAATTGTGTATTGGGAGAGTGAACGTAGGGCATTGGTTTTCCGAACCACTATAAATTCCTTGTCTCTATTCTTGTGAAGTTTTTAATTTCTAATTCCGCACCAATTCAGGGCCCCCCCCCCCCCCTCTCTTGGTATTTCAGTTAGTATTAGAGCCTAGTTGCTCATTTCTACCTTAAGTAGGAGTTCAAGATCTAAAATCATGTCGAGTGATAGCTTCACAAGCTAGAGACCTTTCTTGAAAGGAAGTAACTATCCATATTGGAAAGAAAGGATGCAATCTTACTTTGAAAGTGACCATATTGACATTTGGGATCAAGTCCTCACTGAATGGAAGCCACCAACACAGACGGTTGGGGGAGTGATAACGACACTAGAAAGGAAGGATTGGGTGGATGCACAATGGAAGAACAATGGCAAGAACCATAGAGCCATGTCCATCCTCTTTGGCTCTTTGTCTAGAGAGGAGTGCTCTAGAGTTTAACATTAAAAAACTACCTACTCCATATGGGAAGACATTGGCCAACTATCATGAAGGGACCACATCCGTAAAGAACAAGAAGGTAGAGCTCTTGGTTTGCCAATATGAAACCTTCAAGAGAGTAGCTAATGAAAATGTCACAACTCTCACCAGTCGGGTTCTCGCATTGGTGGAGAGCTTAAAGAAGCTTGGCAAAATTTATGGCCCGGAAGAAGTAAATCAAAAGATCCTAAGGCCATTTCCAAGAAAGAAGTTTTAGGCAAAGATCGCTTCACTTGAAGAATCCAAGGATCTTACCACTCTACCCACCAATGAGCTCATAGGTAGTCTCTTAATCTATGAGATGAACCTCATAAAGGATGAGGAAGATTATTCAAGAAGAGAAGAAAGCAACAAAGGTGGCCCTAGTGAAGAAGATGTAGTACTCATCTCCAAAATAGTGCTAAAGTTCATCAAAGCAAAGGATGGGTATCCTAGAAAGGACAAGGAAAGAAGGAGAAAAGACATAAAGAAGAGTGGCACGGTCAAGTGCTATGAATGTGACAAGAAAGGGCATATCAAGATGGAATGCCCCACTCTCAAAGGAAGACACAAGAAGAGATTTAGTGCCAGTTGTGACAACATCGACTCTTCATCCTTCAGGGAAGATGATGAGAGTGATGATGACCAAATCGCCTACTTAGCATTCATGGCCATCTACTCTTCTCAATAGGTACATTCTCCTTGCTCTATTTCCTATCCCTCTTCTTCTTCTTCATTGTCTTCTTCTTCTTCTTCTTCTTTTAAGAGTGATGATGATGATGATGCTAAAGAGCTCATCAAGGAGCTCGACTCCAAGTGCATTCTCTACCACTCTAAGATGCTTGAGAATCAAAAGAGGTGTGTAGAAAATAAACACGAGATAAGTGAGCTAAGGCTCAAGTAGGGGCTCTCAAGATTTCCAATGGAGAACTTAAGGGTCAACTACAAGAAGCACTCACTAAAACTACAACAATAATGACTCTTTCCAAAGGAGAATGATTCATTGAAAAATGAAGCTGAGGAGTTGAGAGAATCCATAATCAAGTTTCACAAGAGGAAAGAACGCCTTGCTATCTTTTGGTGTCACAAAGGGCTCCTCTTGTGAGGCTTTGTGAGACATGGTTTAGGATTCAATAAGGCTTCAACCTCTAATGGTCCTCCTAAGACCATCTTAGGCAAATCATCATCACCACCACAAGTTTCAAGTGTGGATGTTGCTAAGACTAAGGGTCAGAAACCTAAGTCTAAGCAACACCACAAGCCAATCAATGGCTCAAAGGCTAAGAAGGCTAGAACTTCATAAGGCAATCTTAAGGGGAAACAACAAGGCAAGCCTCAAGGTAAACGCAAAGGAAAGACTCTTCCCAAAAGCCAAGTGCTCAAGAAACACCACACTAAGTGGCAAAAGGCTTTGAGCCAAATGACCTCCTCTCCTAATGTTCATTGCCATTATTGCATGAGGCAAGGACACATCAATGTGTTTTTCCACATAAGGAGGGAGCAGCATAGCTTGGGTAACATTGATTATGCTAACCTTCAAGGATCCAAATTCATTTGGGTACCTAAAAACAAGTAACTTGCTAATGTAGGTATGCTCAAAGGCAACCATTAGAGCAAGCTTATGGTACTTGGATAGTGGATGCTCTAAGCACATGACCAGTGATTCAAAGCTTTTCTCCAAACTTGAGAAGAAGAAAGGTGGAACCATCACATTTGATGATAATGCCAAGGGTAAGGTAATTGGCATTAGCACCATAGGTAATGACTCTTCTACTTGCAATGAAAATGTGCTTTTGGTTGATGGTTTGAAGCATAACTTACTTAGTGTAAATCAATTGTGTGACAAAGGTTTCAAAGTTACTTTTGACTTGAATACATGCCTAGTTGCCAAATCTTTGGATGATAAGGTAATATTAAAGATCTAACAATGTCTACACAATTGACCTATGCAACCTTACTAATCAAATTGTGAAATGTCTTATGTCTATTAGCAATGATACATAGCTTTGGCATAGGCGACTTGGGCATTCTAGCATTGATTTGCTTGAAAGCGTAAGCAAGAGGGAGCTTGTCAGAGACTTACCAACAATCAAATTCTCCAAAGACAAGCTGTGTGAAGCTAGTCAAAAACAGAAGCAAGCAAAATCCTCCTTCAAGCCAAAGAACCAAGTAAGTACTTCTAGACCTCTTTAATTACCTTACACGGATTTGTTTGGTCCAACCAAAGTAGCTAGCTTGAGTGAAAAATACTATACATTTGTCATTGTTGATGACTACTCTAGAGATACTTGGGTCGCATTCCTAGCTCATAAAAGCAATGCTTTTGATGCTTTTAAATCTTTTGCAAAACGTGTTCAAAATAAAAAAAAAGGTTATTTCATAACGTCTTTGAGGAATGACGAAGGAAAAGAATTTAACAATGAGTTGTTCAAAAGTTTTTGTTTAAGAAGTGGTATTTCACATAATTTTTCATGTCCAAGGACTCCTCAATAAAATTGTGTTATTGAAAGGAAAAATAGAACATTGATTGAGATGGCTAGAACTATGCTCAATGAGTATGGTTTACCAACCTACTTTTGAGCGTAGGTCATCAATACATTATGTTACATTTCAAATAGAGTTTTCAAAAGACATATTTTGAACAAAACCTCTTATGAGCTTTGGAATGGTAAAACACCTAATATTTCCTATTTTAGAGTTTTTGGTTGCAAGTGTTACATTTTGAATACCAAGGACAATCTTGGGAAATTTGCATCCAAAATGGATATTGGAGTCTTTTTAGGCTATTACACTTCAAGCAAAGCTTATAGAGTTTTCAACAAAAGAACTCTAGTGGTTGAAGAATCCATACATGTTACCTTTGATGAATTAACAGGATCCAAGGATTCTCTAACAAATCTCAAGACCTTTTGCAAAGAAATGGAGGTCCAATGATAAGATCAAGAGCTAACAAATCCAAGCAAGCATTGCAAGGATTAATTATGGAGATTCAAGACAAGGCAACTAATAGTGATTCTTATGCAAGTTCACTGCTAATCAATGTTCTATGTGTTAGAGATGATAAGCACATGAAGATTTGCCTTTAGAGAGAAAATAGATGTGAATTTCATTTTTGGAAACCAGGAGACTACAATTGATAAGGCATGGTCATGCCTTAAATTCATCAGACTACAGTAAATAAGGCATGGTCACGCCTTAGCAATGATGAGCTTCTGCCTATTGTAAAACTTACTAGCAATTAATTAAGTTATAGTTGTAATAGGATTTCAGACCCTTAATTATATTGGGGTTAAATTATTATTGGGTTTGTTTTATTTTATTAGGGTTTATTTGTGGTTAAAACCTAATCCTTGCTTGATTTGGATTTCTAAAAAATGAAGGAATATCTTTTCCTTATGGGTTAGGGTATTCTATGTGCCTATATAAAGGGTCATATTCATATGTTTAGACTTTAAGTGTAATCAATATTATTTCTTTGATTTTTTCACTTTGTGAGAATATTTTTCTTTGTTCGTTGGTTTGAAGAAAGTTTAAACTTATTAAAGCAACTTGTGGCATTCATCAATTATAATCTTAGTTCTAATCGACAGGTTTGGTTAGGGTTTAAATTCCTTATAACTTTGGTTGTAATCGACGGGTTTAGTTAAGGTCAAAGTTTCTATTACTTGATTCTAAGACAATCCTAGGTTGGTTCCCCGTAGATTCTAGGTTTCAAGTTTAATATACTTGAGGTTCGCATCAGTTGGTATCAGAGCTTTGGCTCTTAAATTAGGTTCTATCTATCCTTTAAATTTTGTTTGTGTTCTATCTTTCAAAAAAAATAAAAAAAAATCATAGTTGTTTGTTTCACATAACTTCCTTCTCAAATTATTTGTTTACGCCTATTCGTATTGTTTAATTATTGTTAGTAAAAAAAAAGCGTAAAAAAAACGTGAGCAAAAAAAAAGAAGTCACGTATTGAAAAAAAGAGAGTTCAAATTTGTTTTCATTTGTTACTACAAATTCTTGTCCAAATTTCTTTGATTGGGTTTGTTTAGTATTTCAATTATTTTTTGTTGGGTTCTTAGGTTTCATCTTTCTTATTGAAAAAAAAAAATTGTTCCTTTGATTCTATAGTTCTTTGTTTTTGTGTCTTCATCAAGCTAGTTATAATTTTATGTGTTTATTTGTTGTCTTTGATAAAAGTAAAGCTTTGTTTCCATTAAAGAGCTTTTGAGGGAAAGATTGAGTGGTAAAATACAAGAGTGGTGAGATTATCATCAAGAAAAGCCAAATTTGAGCGAAACGTGAGAGTTATGTGACATTATTTTGAGAGAAACACATAAGGGAGTGTAGTGAGGAAATTTTCATTCTATTTCAATTATGAGTGGTAGTTTAGATTCTAATAAATTGTTGTTAGAAGCATATGAAAGGAACTTTGAGCGTATCATATGCAACTGAAGGAGGAGGATGATGCACTACAAAGAGAACACATCTTTTATACAAAGTGTCATGTGAATAATAAGGTATGTAGCATGATCATTGATGGTGGTAGTTGTACTAATGTTGCTAGTAACTTGTTAGTGCATAAACTTGCTTTAAATAGAACTACTAGACCTTATAAATTGCAATGACTTAATGAGTGTGGAGAGGTCAAGGTTACAAGGCAAGTTAAGATTGCATTGTCTATTAGAAGGTATCATGATGAGGTGTCGTATGATGTGGTTCCTATGCATGCAAGTCATATACTTTTGGGACTCCATGGCAATATGATCGTAAGGTTACTCATGATGGGTTCAAAAAATAGTATTCATTTGTAATGAATAATCGAACTATTGTTCTTACACCTATGTTACCAAAGGAGGCATTAGAAGATCAAATTAAAATAGAAAGAGTGTAAGGAAAAAAAGAAAAGAGTGACTATGAGCAAGGAAGAGAGAAAAATAAGAGTGTGAGTAAAAATAAGAGTATGAGAGAAGACCAGAGTGACACACAAGAGGTAAAATTAGTGAAATATGAGGTAAAAGAAAAGAAAGTGAGTGCTTTTGCAAACGGGAGTTAGATTAAAGTGCAATATTGGTAAGGCAACAATTACTTGTACTTTTGTACTAGGATGTTTTCTTTCAACCAACGATCTTAATCATTGTTTGCCTAGCGTTGTTGTGACTTTATTGCAGGATTTTCAAGATCTTTTTCCCGTTGAAATTTCACATGGCTTACCACCTTTAAAGGGTATTGAGCATCAAATTGACTTCATTCCTAGTTCTATAATTCTAAATAGGCTATCCTATAGGAGTAAACTAGAGGAAACAAAGGAGATACAAAGGAAAGTTTATGAATTGGTGGAAAAAGGGTTCGTGAGAAAGAGCTAAAGTTCATGTTAAATTCATGTAATCCTTGTGCCAAAGAAAGATGGTACATGGCGTATCTGTGTTGATTGTCGAGCCATCAATAAAATCACTATAAAGTATAGACAACATATTCCTAGATTAGATGATATGCTTGATGAATTGTATGGTTCTTGTGTGTTTTCTAAAATTGATTTGAAGAATGGCTATTATCAAATTCGCATGAAAGAAGGTGATGAATGGAAAATTGGTTTTAAAGCTAAATATGGTTTATAAGTGGCTAGTAATGTCTTTTGGTATGAATGGCAAATTGGTTTTAAAACTAAATATGGTTTGTAAGTGGTTAGTAATGCCTTTTGGTTTAACTAATGCACCTAGTACATTCATGAGATTAATGAATCATGTTTTGTGTTCTTTCATTGGTAAATTTGTGGTGGTTTACTTTGATGATATTTTAGTATATTAAGAGTTTAAATGAGCATGTTAAGCATTTGCAAGATGTTTTTAAGTACTTTAAGAGAGCATAAGTTGTATGCAAATCTTAAGAAGTGTTCATTTTGTTCTGATTCTATTTTCTTTCTTGGTTATGTGGTTATTTCTAAAGGAATTAGTGTTGATGAGGAGAAGATTAGAGCTATAAAAGAGTGGCCTATCACTAAGAATGCTAATAAGGTTAGATCTTTTCATGGATTAGCAAGTTTTTATCGAAGGTTTGTTAAGGATTTTAGTACTATTGTTATACCTTTGAATGAACTTGTTAACAAGAATGTTGTTTTTAAGTAGAGTGATGTGCATAATAAAGCTTTTGAGTCATTGAAAGAGAAATTGACTAATGCACCTTTATTGTGTTTACCTAATTTTGATAAAGCTTTTAAGGTTGAATGTGATGCCTCATGAATTGGTATTGGAGGTGTTTTGATGCAAGATCAAAGGCCAATTGCATACTTTAGTGAGAAGCTAAGTGGGGCGGCATTAAATTACCCTACTTATGATGAGTTATATGCATTAGTGAGAACTCTACAAACATGGCAACATTATCTATGGCCAAGGGAATTCAATATTCATTCTGATCATGAGAGTTTGAAGTTCCTAAAGTCATGAGTTAAGTTGAATAAAAGGCATGCTAAGTGGTTAGAGTTTATTGAGACTTTTCCTTATGTTATCAAGTACAGACAAGGAAAGGAAAATGTTGTGTCTGATGCATTATCTTGGAGGTACACACTTAAAACTTATACGCAAACTAAGTTACTTGGCTTTGAGTTTATAAAAGAGTTGTATATTAATGATGTAGATTTTTGCCTAGTTTGGAATGCAAGTGAAAAGTGTGCTTATGAGTTCTTTAGGCATGATGGTTATTTGCTTAAGGAAGATAAATTATGTGGGCCTAATTGTTCTATTTGAGAGTTTTTCATTAGAGAGACTCATGGTGGAGGTTTAATGGGGGCATTTTAGTGTTAAGAAGACTTTAGATGTTTTGCATGAACATTTTTTTTGGCCTAATATGAAAAGATATGTGCAAAGAGTTTGTAATAAGTGTATAACATGTAGAAAAACTAAGTCTAAAGTTTTACCACATGGTTTGTATACACCATTGTTTATTCCCGATGCACCTTGGATGGATATTTCTATGGATTTTGTTTTAGGTTTACCCAGGTCACCAAGTGGTAAGGATATCATATTAGTTGTTATTGATAGGTTTAATAAGATGTCTCATTTTATTGCATGTTCCAAAACTAATGATGCAACACATATTGCAGATTTGATCTTTAAGGAAGTAGTACGTTTGCATGGCTTACCTAGACCATTGTAAGTAATAGAGATGTTGTAACGACCCGAAACTAATACGATATCATAAGGATTAATATATATAACAATGGTAATTAATCATAAATTAAAGTTCAATTAAAAATTTCCTTCAAAAATAAATTTTTCTCTGAAAATGGAGTCACAATGATCGTTATGAATAGTGCAACGATCGTTGTCAAATGTCCAACGATCGTTGTGGATGAACAGTGATCGTTGTTAAATACACAAAAATCGGCCAAAAATCCAGTGAGGTACACGAGCTCGTGGAAAATTAGCAACGAGCTCATTGCAAAACAGTAACAATCGTTGTGAATAGTGCAACGATCGTTGTAAGCCAAAAATCACCAAAACGAAATATTTTTCCAAAATTCGCAGTTCTAAAACAGAATTTCTGACTTTCCTCTGTAAAACCATACTTAAACCAACTCAAAATCAATATATATATATGTCAAACTTTTCAAACTTAAAAATACAATAATATTTATAAACAAGAAACATTGAAACTTCATCAACATACAAATAACCAAAAATCAACTTTATCCACATATATAAATACATCAATTTGTTCATTACACATATATGTCAATTAACAACTTAAAAACCAAATGCATACATATATAAATGCATAACCAAATGC